>JAMPIV010022321.1:0-163929 GCA_024509875.1 Oreohelix idahoensis | reverse complement strand
AAAGGATGTGACATGTGACCTTGTTACTGCTATGATCCAGGTTTATGCTTCTTCCGCCACTTTCTGTACCACGTTGTGCATACTATATTAACCATACCATTATCCTGCGTCGCAGCCCATTTATACTCATATGTAGGCGATCACTACTTTTGCTTTTAACTGTTGTTTGACCTTCCCAATCTCAAACCGTGCGACAGCTGATTTTGTTAGTAACAATATCAAGGCTTTGTAGCTTGTTAGCCTTCCACATCACAAAAATGGTGTATGGTCGCCAGCCAAAATACCTGTTCATCTAGTTATGCCAAGCTAAATAGGGTTAGTCAAGAATACCGACAATGGTGTACATTCAGACTGTTAGTTTAACTTGAATCAGATTTTCATTCTAGCGTTGGATTAATAAAAGCGATCACAAAATATGTGGATGTCCGGATTCTCACGCGTCAAAAACCAACAACTTCACGCCCATGACAAAATCTTCGACGCGTAGACTAAATCAGAGACTTATTTTTCCCAATATAAATTTTCAATTTGAAAATATAGCCAGTGCTGAATCACTAGTCCAAATAGGTTGATAGGTATTCGTGAGCTTGATTTGCATTGAACTTCGTGCCTTATCCTAATCTTTCATCCTAGAACCATCTCAGCAATACAAACAGCTTCAATGGTAGTTCTTTCTGAAATTGGTGATAAGCTTCTCGACAAATGCTCTATTTGAGCTTACTCCTGAAGTCTTGCACTACATGCACATACTCTATAATATTTGAAAACTTCGCGAAAACATCTCGTGGTACCGAAGTGATAAAAATTTTCTCTTGACAGTGTCCTGGGGTATCTCTGGCAACTACACAGTATGTTGTTGCCAGAATAGTCTATGAATATTAATATAATGGCTCTAGAAATTGAGCGCGTTTAATAAGATAAAAAGACCTTAATGCTAGATAGTGAACAAAAAACGAGAATGCGAAATGCTTCCTCAACATTTTTCGAAGTAAAATTATAGATAAAATTGCTTTTCCCCACGACCTTAGCTTCTGCCTTAATCCCTAAAAAAATCCCCCAACCGCATCTTATAGAAAAGGTTCCTATAGTGATATATGTAACACGAACAGCACAGTGATACATTAACTAAACTCCTTGATTATGATCTATCAGATCTGTTTGGGGGATTAATGAAATATCCAACACATATAGAGGATTATAATGGTTAGAACGTGATGATGGTGAAAGTACGTGGCACACAAAACACACAGATGGATATTAAAATTACAGTTAAGTAGTAATAGTTTATAGTTAATGAAGATGAACTGGTGGTAATTAAATATGATGTAATGAGCTGTTACAAAAACCAAAAAGTGTGTAACTCTACACTTCGCATTTTCGCTATATGCCTCTCTCCCTAATATGAGGATTCACATGATGCATAAAATGTCCCAAGTTGTTATACTGCTGGCGAATGGGTTATCTCAAAGCGTACTTCTGAGGAATACTTTGGCTACGAAACCGCGAACGAAAATTATTAGTTTCCTGCACTGTCTTGAGTTATCTCGTAGCTTGTGATCAACATTATATGTCAAATGAACAAAAGTCTGAGTCCTAACTCTCCTCCGACGTAATGGCAACTGTATTCTCAAACGAATATGTGTAGTGGATAGGAGACTCATAATCTGCGTAAGTATCGTGATTCAATACGTTCAGTCATGCTTCTAAAGCCCTATGATTCGTGGCACATGTTAAAATAGACGAGCCTCTGTAGGCGCCGTCTTGACATGCAGAGAATAATTGATCGATTCATGATTAGATTAGATGAACTCGGTTAGTGATCTTTGAGCAGCATATATGGTACGAAAAATGCTACGTCCACCCTTTATGACGTGTGTGAACAATAGCCTTTTTAATTGGAGATTGAAAGATTCCTATGCAATTCTGCTAGCCAAGGTACCGTTTTTGATAACTATTATCTGAGGTAGAAACTCAACACGTTGCGAGACTCAGACTTCGTTGAAACTGAAGACTCACAAAAGTCTTCGTAAGTTTTTTCACATATTAACAGCACTGGTTGTCTTTCATCTTAAACTATGCGCAGTTGCAACTCCCGCTCCTAGTTTCAATTCAAATGATGTTAATATTCGGGTCATGAGATGTAGCAATGGAGACTGGCTATAAACAGGTAAATATGAACTATAGTTAATTACCAGTCTATCTCCTATCAATCTGCGTTGAAAAGTCGTCTATTGATAATCGTAAGCATTATGCAAAGAATTTATTGTGAAACTCTAATATTCCGCACATTTACTTGAGTTAAAATAAACAAATTAAGAAATGTGAGAAATATGTATAAAATCGACTAACCTTCTGTCCCTTCGCAAAATCCGGATAACAACTATTAATCACGGAACGAAGTTCCTCCACTCTGAATAAACACGGGTATATGCAGATGCGTTGTTGGGGTAGTCTCTTCCGCACAATATAACCGGGACTGCCTCAGCTAGTAGAGTGTTTTTTAAAATGCGATTAAAATTTTCTGAGAAGTCCCATCGACCTGCCCACCTGGCGACAATGTGTCAACCCACGCATGGCTATCCAACAGCCCACTCTTCTTCATATGGGCGCCCAAATGCATCGCCCCAAGGCGGGCCGCGAGTCCGCCAGTTTTGAGGTGCAACGTTCTGAAGCACTAAGGACAAGAATTGACGAAACTCAATGTCGCCCGTTCCCAGGCCAAAATATGCACATAGCCAGAGTCGGCCCAGCCATTGTCCCACCTTATCTAGGAGAATACCCACTCAACACCTGTTCCTAAGGTGCAGAACAAACAATGTGTTGTGTGACCTTCCGTCATTTACCAGCTCGGCGTAGACATTCAATCCATTTTTTCATAAAAAGTCTCCATTGGTATGTTTGTGTTCGTACGTAAATTTCTTTAAAACACGGCCATGTGTGTAATCTTCATTTGGGCCCTCTTCAATTCCCTCGCGGGAGGATAGTGGAGAGTTCCTGCTCTGCGCGGTTTCACTTGACGGTCCTATAGTCTGGACCCGCCATGACTAGGGGATCAGGTTCTCCAAGGTTACACATAGCGACATCCCAAATAAAGAGAGATTGGGTCTCATATAGCGCACGAATCTCTCCTTCACATATCAATCCCCACGCTGATAATCAATTGGACCGTGTCATCGGGCAACAGCCGGCCGTCAACTGATTCACACGCTCTTCTGTAGACTGCCAGGTACAAGAGATGCCCTGACCACCGCATCAAAAGCATGTTCCATGTGTCATATGACTCTCCACAAGTGCTTTACGAGACTGATCGATACAGTGAGAGAAAACTTTTCCGTTCATCTGCTCCTTCCGGGTGACGATTTTGTCTGCCAGACAGGCAGCATGTGGGGAGGCGAGTCTGCCTTGCACTCAGTATGTTGTGTGTGTTCAGCGACAGTACTTCACGCAGTTATCGCCCTGTCTCTGGTGCCAGCGTTTGACGTGTTTTGCTTCGTTTGTATTTATTCTGTTTATCGTGCTGTTATCGAGATTGTGTCCGTTCTTTGTTGGTCTGTTTGGACGAGCATTCTTTGGCGCCTGATCCGAATACTTCTTTCTGCATCCTGAGACGCCATGAAGCTTTGGAATCGCCTGCCAGTGTAAGAATATTTCTAACCGTCAGCGCCTGTTCAGAGAAATCTACGCATTTCCACCGACATAGATTCTTTTAGTTCTCAATCACAATCAGCTCTGCAAACCGTCTAGGTCCGCAATGGTGCCCAGTACAACCATTCACTAGGTATCTTCAATACGGCTGCGAACTGTTAGAAAGTCTCTCCGCAATCCGTCCTAGAACTCGAAATTTTTCCGGTAAGCCTCTGAATGAACCGTAACTCACCATAGAGCTGTTTTCAATCCTGTATCAGCGTGCGCTCCGCCGAGTTTATTATAAACTGCTACGCTCCTCTAGCCCCTGGAAAGGTGCAAGTTCCACGTCCGTTCGCATGGCCAACCCTGTTCCAAGCGTGCAAAGCGTCCGAAAAAACGTCCATGTAGCAGTCCTTACTGAAAAAGGTCCAGCGGAAAGTTCATGCATTGGTGCGCAGGTGCGAATAACACCTTCGACGGGTGAGTAACCGCCATCACTTTTGAACCGCGGCAACTTTTTGCAGCTCTATTTTTTTGGTCTTCCCCCTGATTTCCAGGGCTTCATCTTAATCATGCGCAGGCTCGGCTTTCTCTTTTCGCTCCGCTGCTTCGCTCTTCCCGTTCCGCTCCGCTGCTTCTGAGCTGCGGCGTTCTCTTTCCGCTCTAACTCCGCTCTTCTCTGCGCCTTCTCATTCCCTCCCTGATGTCGGCATGCGCCAATTCTCCTTGTAATTCTCTGCATTCCTGCTCGTCTCTTCAATAGTTTTCATTTCCCGCTTACATATTTTCAAACAGGTCTTTCCACTTACCCAATATCCAACGCCCTGCCTCCATCAAACTAGTTCTAATTTTCGGCAGCATCTTCTGTATATGCAGTACTTTGCGAAGGAAAATTTGGCAGGCCTCCATACAAATTGAATAACTCGCACAAGAAATTAGCTCTTTAAAAAACCCCCAGCTAGGTTTAAATGCAGAATCATTCAAAAGTCTTATTAAAAATCACTCACTCACTATTCGAAAAATTAAAATTACAGATTAGCTCAAGTTTCATAAAAATTTTACTAAATATTGTTGATCATCTAGGTCTCCAGCAGTTTCCTGAAAAGAAAAAAAATTTTCAGTTTCCCGTCAGTATCCCGTTCTCAAAAAGTTTTACGCTGTCTGTTGATATCTCATGTTAAAAAATATCACTCGTCGCTTTAGAGAGTAGAGTATTATCCCCCCCCCCCCCACCCCCTCCCTAGAATTTAGACAACAATTTTAGTAAGTGGTCAGTCGTTGAATAAGCCCTCCGAAATCAACAATTTGTCAATAGCCAAGTGTAAAGCAGGATCAAAAAATGTTTTCACACACTTCTAAGGCCGGTCTAACTAATCCCAAACCGAGTCCCACAATGTCGAGTGGTGAGTCCACTGGGCAACGACGACTTATATTTGCGCAGAATATCTTCTGAGATATTAATATAAGGTCTCAAAAATAGGCTCGTTAATTAAGAAAAAAAACCCTATCGAATACGACAAGAAACAAATGCCGAAAAGCTTTCCACTAGACAGTGTTTCTAATAATTATGAAAGATTCTGTTTTCCCCACGACCTAGCTCTGCCCTTAAATCCCATAGAAAAAGCCCCCAACCTCAGCTGAGTAGAGATAGAGTTCCTATAGTAAATATTTACCACCACCAGCACGAGTGATACATTAACAAACTCTTGAGATGATCAACGTTCGTGTGTTTATTAAGGAAATATCCACAAATATAGGTTATAATGTTAACATTGAGTAAAAAACGATTCAACAAAATAACCAATGAGATAAAGAATATCTACAGTTAAATAAGTATAGTTAAGTAAAGTGATAACTTGTAGAGTAAGTATGATGATTATGATACGTGTTACCAAAATGGGAACTCTACACATCCATGTCTCTAAAGGCTTTCTCCTAAAGATAATTGCACAGTATGGCATAAATGTCCCAAATGGTTATACTTATGTCGAATGTATCTCTAAGTCGAGGACCTATCGATGAATACTGTGTCTACAGAACCTGACGAATTATTTTAGGTAGATTCCTAATCACTTTTTATATATCTCTTTGTGTGGATCAACATGAGTAGTTGTCATATGACACAAAGAGGTATGTGGTCTAATCTCCCACGTACACGGTCGAGATACTATTTCTTCCACGAATTGTAGTGAAATTAGACTCATAATCTGACGTAGTAGGCTGAGTCATATACTTTCGAGTCTGGCTTCATATTAAGGCGCGTTAAAGAGTGTGTGGGCTCGTGGTAAAATATGCGATTTCCTTTTTGAGCTCTTTTGCTTGTCTTCACAATAATAATGATCTTTCATGATAGATTAGACAAACTCCCTTAATTGAACTGTGTACAAGCAGTCATATGGTGACACAAAATGCTCGTCCACCTTCACTGACTGTGTGAGACAATATCCCTTTTTAATCAGGATTGATAAGATCTATCTGGGCGAATTCTGGCGAGCCAAATGTCCGTTATTGATAACATTATTTCGGTGTTTAGACTCATACACGTTTGCGGTAGACTCAGACTCTCTGAGAACTGAAGACACACAAATATCTTCGTAGGTTTCACATTTAAGATCACTGTTGACTTTCATTTAACTGACTGCTCAGTAGTCATCGCCCCTCTCTGAGTCAATTCTAATGAGTAAAAGTTCTTGCGTGCTTGAGATGTGTGCAGATGGGCGACTGTGATAACGACATAAAGTTAAATAAGAATCTATGAATTGACCGTCTATCATCCTATCTCTTCTATGAAAATCTTCTGATGTTTATTAATCATTTATGCCAAGAATTATTGATACTTTATTCTTCCCAACATTTAGCTTGAGTATATAAACAAAATTAAGAAAATGTATTAATATGAAAAGGAACACTAACCTTCTTGGTCAGTCGCAAAATCCGGTAAGAACACAATTATTCACTAACTGAAGTTTTCATATCCACTCTGAATAAACACGTGGAGACTAACTTTTGGTTGTGGGGTGTGAGCTCTTTCCTCACCAAGTTAAAACCGGGACTGCTCAATCTATAAGATGCGTAGTTATATATTTTCTAATTCACCCCTGCCCGAGCTGCTCCAATGGTGGTCAAAAACCCACGCTGGCTGTTCCGCTGCCACGTTTCCCTGCCAATCTCTCCAAGTGGTGCACAGAAATTACAGTTTGATTAAGAGTCCATATGTGTTTTACCAGATTTAATCACATACAATTGGGCTTCATATGATAATTCGGCATGTTCTCAATCAAAGGACTGTATCATTTCCCCCCGATAAAGAACAAATGTGTTCTCTAATACCGGTCAGGAGAATCACAATCAAAAGAATACAATGGGTGTCGCAAATAGAGATGAGACGAGTTCAAAAATAGCATTGTCAAGAATGTAGCAAAATGGAGCAATAACTTTGCGCGCCTCAGGTTTATCACAGCCAGAGTACTTATTTTTTGTCTTCGATCCATCCCATCGGCTATCATTACACGGTAAACTTGAGAGCCATTCATAATAAGTGAATGTGTCCATGACGCAAATAAAGAATACTTTCTTGTGGTTGTTTGTATCGAACATCATTTTGCACATGAATTAACGGTTATCAAAATGCTAACACCAGTATCATCAGGTAAAAGTTTAAATAACAAAGGGTGTTTGCAGACATATGCTAGCTGTATTTAATTTCGGTCTTGTCTGGCGAAAAGTAAAATTTCTGTATACTTCTCCATCGCCACTGAAATGCCAAACCGCGTTGTTTGTATTAAGGTCCTACGTAATAAATCAACATTCCCATCCCTCCGATTCTTAGTTCGTTTTCTAGGATATATTGACGTGAATTTTACTTGCAGGCAGATTTACATCTCCTAACCATAATTGTGCTGTCAGCGTACTACATCAGAGCCTATTATCTTCCCTCGTTCCGAGATCGATGTTAGGTAGGCCCACTTAAAATCGCGGCACTAATTGTTTTCATAAAACTAAACATTCAAGGACATTAATCACTATCAAAATTTCTTCAAATTACGTCCGACGTTTCTGTGGGCTGACTAATCATCTCTAGGCCTATTCGAATAGTGCGTGGCCATTTTTACGAGAAAATAGTCGCTAAAAATTGCTAAAAAAATCTTACATTTTATCAACACAAATCACGTCCTTTCTCTTAAACACACCGGTATTTAAAAGAATGAACGTCCTTCGAAAATGACGTGTTGGGTTGTTAAAATTAAATACAGCTCTGGAATGGACTAAATAGAAAGCCATTGAACATCAAAACCTCCCATTGATCATCATCAATTGTAAAATGTACTTACATTAGATCTACGACTGCCACTACGAGTGAAAACGCGAATTGTGATTATTTATTACTAACTAGAATTTTCTTCAAATAACTTTCTACCTTCGGGTGCTTTAGTTAGGTCTGTCAGAAGTAAAATGATCGTAAGCCATTTTTATGTAATGAAATATGCGCTTTAAAAAAAATTAAAATTAATTTACATAACACATACAGCGTTTTCTTTCATGATAAAACACCAATATGATGGCTATAATTTAATAAAAGACGTTTTGATGTCAAAATTGGGAAAAACACCCTAAAAAAGCAAGATTACAAACCATATACTGTTGACGGCCAAATGTCAAAGGCAAGAATACATAACTGGCTCGTTACTTAAAGGTGAACACTTTCATACAATGGAAAGTGAACAACAAACGTTTCCACCTATGCAAAGACACCATCCTTTTTTCCCACCAACGTAAACCTATAGAATAGCATCCTTAAACACATTAACAGACTTTTAGCAAAGGAGCACAGAAAGTAAATTCAAAAATCAGCAATAATTTGAGGCAAAGCAAATCGGAAAGTAAAGGCAATTTTCCGTGTGCTTACACAACAAACATCATCAAAATCTATGGCATAACCTTTCACTCACATAACCCCAAATACAAACCAGAGAGCATACAGTAAACAATCTAACATCCAACAATACGAACACATCTCACAGAGACAATACTAACCACAACATTTTGAGGCCGCAGATTTAATTGGTAATCCTTTCATTTTCCCGAATCAAATTTATTTATTCCACACTATTCGAGCCCCAAAATAGTCTTCATAGATATAAAACAAACAGGTCAGGGCTTGTCGTTTGTTTGGGGCGCAACAAAATTTACAGAATGAAACACAAGACACTTATATTACGGAAAAGAAACACAAGGAACCCCTCCAAGACTTAGAAACAACGATTCAGGTACTCAGAATTAAAACACATAAAGCAACACAGTAAACTTCTGTCCCAGAGGATTTTCCCCAACAATTGGTTATGCTTCTGCAAGTTTTAAGGAACCGTAAAGTAGTCACCCGTAGGTTTGCCCTACATTATAAATACGATTGCCCTATTGGTGAACGTTTAAAACACGTTCACAGAAGAAAATAGGAGTGCAGGATTAAAAAAACAGACAACGGTAACAATAACTTCGCCTTGCCGTTAGTAATAGCAGTGAGTAATTTTACTGGTGAGTAGTTAAATAAAGCTCGCCACATAGTTTACTGGAAAACAGATTAGGGGAACATCCAGAGGTACTAAAGAAACCACCAGGTAACAATGACTAAGTGTCAGAAAGGGTGCGGGTTTCTGAGGCCATCGGTTCAGAAGTTTTAAGAAGCAAAAGTCGTTGCGTAGTGCCCACCCATCACATATTTTCCAATTTAAGTACGAAGACAGAAAACAATTGTGATTGCTAATCAATCTTTCCTAGTTACGCCGTAATACTCAATAATTAATTATTCAGATAGGCTAACATGGGTGGGCACACGGAGAATAATCCATTTTAATCGTCCCCGTATGTAACTTAGTTAGATCATTTGTTTTTTTTAGTTTTCTAAAGTTCTGGAACGAAGCTACAGACTGTTCATTGAGGGGTGGGGGGGTGCGGGAGGGGGGGGGGGGAAAAGGAAAAAAGGGGGGAGGGTGAAAGGGGGGGGGGGGGGGGGGGGGGGGGCAACGGCAAACTAAATTTTCGACATCACGATTTGTAAGTAAATGCATGAATCAACTCCTAAACGCCTACATTGAGCATTTGTGGAAAAGGGTCCTCATCACGAGAATTACTAAACCACATGCATAACTCGCTTAGAACATTGATACTTCTGGTAAAAGTAACCAACATAATCAAGTTGGTTTTTATCATTCCTCCATAACGAAGTCGCATGAAGACCATTGTTATTGTACATCTAAAATTCCACCATCTTCATATCGCTATTTAAACATGTTAAGACTAAGTGTTGATGAAATTTTACATTGAAAAGTTTTTTTTTGTAACAAAAAAACAATCATAGTTGTTCATTGATGATGGTATCTGAAAACAAACTATGCAGCAATCCTTAAATGTATTATATCTAACATATATTACACATCTATAGAACAATACTTTTTAAAAAAATTCGCTATTTACACCTGCTGATGCATGAACGGGGCTAAAATCATTGCGAATCTTCACATAAAGGGACGGATCGATATAAGTATTAGTGCGCTGGTCCAGTAGAAATAAGAGGGAAATAGAGTATGTCTGAGTTATATAGTTGTGAATGGCGAAGAGTGTCACATAGATAAGAATAATCACTAACGAAATATGCTAGAGAGATAACTCTGGAAGTGGTTGGTGCCCACCCTTCAGCCTCCTACGACTAAGTAAACTTTTTAAATCCAATCTCGCGCCTCGCCCTCCTATCTCAGCGTTAACACTAAGCAGTAAGGACATACGACACGGCATCCGTGACCCAGGCAAAAAAGAATCCAGACCACAAGATGAATTTTGTCTTTTATTAAACAAACAAACAAAACCTAAAAACTAAACCACACAATTGTTGGAATATCATAATTCCTTCAAAATGTATGAAGATAAAAGAACAGTCAAATTCACCAAGCAAAAAAAATATTGGCCAACACTCACGTTACCACACAACTCAACGGCTCAATCTATTACACTCGCCAACTTTTTACTCACGCCACCGTCACTCAGTAAGTCCTACACAAATTCCAGCTGTTTAACGGACAAGGGGCCCCACAGTCCTACGTGTTGAAGACAACCTCTCCTGCCTTCGAGTTAAATTAATCCTGAAAAATGTAAGGACTCCTACTTAGAGACCTAACTCGGTGCTTGGTGCAGTAAATTAGTGGATGAGAAGATGGACTACCGTAGAAATGAGTGCAAATTATTCCAGCGCGAAACCACTTTCAACAGGCACGAGTGATGGCGACGAATGGTAGTGCGTTAACTCCAGCTCACCTGCGAGATTCCCTTATTCTGTCACTAGGAGACCTCGGGCTCACAAACTGGAACAACGCATATACGTAAGGGCTCGCTAGGAGCACCTCACATGGGTGATAAGTAAGCTGAAAAAAAAAATCCCACAAAGTGCTGAGACTGGTAAACCGTTAGCTTCGTCGTCTTGGCTGTAATTAGTATAATCCAAGATGATAGGGTTAAGGGTAACACCGAATGTGCCCAAATACCGAAGGCAATGTTTGTAACCGCTCATATTCTGTGATGGGACGAAATGAAATGTACCTACACAAGAAAACAAACATCCAAAGAATGTGGTCACTGACGAGCCGTGTGTTGTCGAAATGAAACTGGTGGCGTGCGAGCGTGGCAAAATAATAAATCCAACCACTTTCTTGCTAATCTAGGCCCTATCGTAGCATGAAAGCAGCCTCGTGTTTGGGCTCGTAAAAAGCCCCCCCCCACAAGACAGCTCAATCTTGACCTGTTCCTGGAAAAAAGACAATCAAGAATAATATACATATCTACACACCATAATAACACCCATACTAAAATTTCAACCACAATGGAACTGCTCAGTTTCTGTTTTCTCCATCGGACGAAAAACGAATACACCCAGTCAAAGCATACACCTTTCAATGGCCACTGATACCAAACTTTATTACAACGCACACGCTCTTATCGCCGCCCCCTGGGTGGCTGAGAACCTGGAATTGGCGCTAGAGCGCTTTGTCCATAACACATGAACCAGTCATGCGTGAAACGCTGTGCTTCGTTCGCTTCGCACACACCAGTCCTGACTCAGGCCAAAAGCAATTCAATTTTAGCCACCCTAAACAGAAACATGTTTTGTATGATATTTAACAGCGAGTGGCAAACACCCCTTAGTACAAATTAGTATCGTGAACTCTAAAGAACTATATATACCATGTGAACAAGAAGACACATTGGTCAAATGGAATTAATAACATGTCTCTTCTGTCCTTTTAACAAATATATCTATCTTTTCTGTTGATACCTATGTTCCTCTTCTTATTTCACTTCTTCGACCATGCTGCATAGCAGAGCTAATATTTGGGACGGCGCTATCAGTAAGGTCCGCCCAATCCCTCATCAAATTTCTTGTCTATTCAAGAACGAGCGTAGCTAAATAAATTAAAATAACTGGGATTAATAATATAATAATAATTTATATTTATATATATATAGATATAATAATAATATATTATTAATAAAAATAAAAGTAATATTGATTTATATATAGAATATATATATATAAATATAGATTTATAATATAGATATAGAGATATATAGAACTAAAACCCCACATAATCGACTAAAACAAAATAGTGTTGCTACTTGTGGAAGTGGGGATTTATAAATATTTAAGGACTTAGTGTCTGAACCTAGATCAGCTTGAAGATCTATATCTATTAAGATATGTAATATAGATACCTACTCTACCACAATCTAGATTCTCCTCAGAATATTCCCTGAAGATTGATGACACGTTATTTCTAGGATGGGTAGAGAAGTGTAAGGCCAACAACCGACATAGAAACAATTTAATTTAATCCATACTCTTGGTACAAAAACTCATCTCTGTGACACTCACATACACAGATATACACTCGATGCGAAAATATCGTAAGGAGTCATTATAACTTTTCAAAGAAACAATAATGTATTCATGGTTAGTCATAATGGTCTAATGTGTCCTGATTCCAAATACACAGAGGAAAACCAGGAATCACAATCAATTTTAATGTTACTCGTATTATGTACAGACTTTATTCAATATGAAATATTGTGTGGTACATATATTATTTAAAAATATCCTATGTTGTGTTCTGTTGTGTAGTTGTAATATGATGGTAATACGTGGTTTTGTGTGTTGTTCAACGCTCTGTTGGTATTTGGTCTCATCATGACTTAATGAGTTTGTCTTTTTGGGGACTAGTATTAGGAGATTTGTTCTCAGTTTCCTGATATTAAAGACAATTAAATTCCCTTCTGAGATGTTTTTTTTACAAGTGTCATTTCAGATAAGGGGACAATAATGTTGAGCTCAGCGGCCAAATCAGCTGATCTCGATCGGCAGATAGAGACCTCTTCGGACTACACACATTTCGTCCCCGGCATCTGGAAGAACACCTCACTGATCAGCTAGATGGACCAATGATATCAGTCCAAGCTGATCTCATAGAGGGGACAGCTCTTACCAGTACTCTCATACCTATCAGAACCACCGGTCCCACAATTCATCAGTATTAACACAGAGACTTGAGTAGCAATAATGCTGGGCACAAATTCCCAGCTCTTATGTGCGCAGCGTTTAGGTATACAAAATTTACTGGGGCTGCAACGCACTGTGCGGGATCATAGCTTATAGCACGTATGGCCTCGGAACTATCGCTCCTTAAGTGAGATATCCCCCCCACGTGTCCGAGCCATGAGCCACGTTTCGACAAGGGGTTTTATAAAATTTTACCTTTTTCACTCTCCACTACAACGAAAGATAGTAATTATAGCCCGACCAATCGTGGTTAGGCTTTCATTTGTTGCGCTCCAATCAATTGGAGTTTACATGGGTAGACTATTTGCTGAGAACGTATTGGTGTTCAATACACTTTCAAAAAAAATTTTATGAGCAAAAGTGGTTAGTTGTCAGGCACCCACGATTTTAGTTGTGGGTTAGGAATGTAGTATTCCTGGACTATGTGCTAACGTTTACATTTTCTTGTATCAGCAGCCCTAAGGAACCTAAATTGCCTAAGTGATATTAGAGACTACGGCGCGGCGAAAATAATGCATATTCCCTCGACTCCTTGTTCGAAGATTCTTGTCGGGGTACTGTAATGTGGTCAAACGTAAACACCATCTTTTTTATCTTCCGAAGAAGCGTTTTTGTGGTTTTATAAAACCTAACTCTTGGAAAGGGTAGTGTATGTTGTTATCACTGGTCCCCGACCCTGAAAAAAAATTAGTGCAAAGTAGACTGTACAATTACACGCCGTTGAATGGCAGCATTTGGTGTAATCGCGCGAACGCGTGTTTTTTATGCGTTTCCTGATTAGTGTCACGATCCTGTCTGCCTCTCCCTCTCTCTTTAGTCCATTTAGTCCAGCTGTTTTCTGGGTCCGTTGTTGGTGAACGCAGTGTAAAAAATAGCATGAAATGGAATTTAAAAAAATTCTTAGTCAATCTGTGCCATATTCAAATGCAAGGTTTTGTCCTTAGAAAGGCAGCACAATTTATATTGTGTGTTGTTTTTGAAAACGCGTGTATGATTGCAGAGGCCCTATATTTAAGCGTACGGTTAAAGCGTTACAATTTGCAGATCGAAAAAAAACATAAAAACAAAGGGATTTTCGAGTACCCGTTCATGTAGTGACAGCCACTGTTTTTTACCATGCCTTTTCTTTATTTATTTATTTTATTTGTTAGGCCTTCAAGTAGTTACCTAATAATTTATATTTAGTGGATTAGAAGATATTCCACGACACCATTCCCCTCTTAAAACAGACATTATATAGTCAGTCCCTTTATTCTATATACACATAGAGAAATTTATTATTAGTTTCTGGGGTTTACGGTGATTCTCATCACACTCGACGGATTGGCGGCTTAAAAAATCCGCTCCCCATTGGTGGTGTTTTTCCAGATATATACTCAATGCTAAAATTATATGGAGCCAAAAGTAAAGACCATCGGAGTAACCTGGAGTTCTCATGCCTAGCCTGTGCTAGAAACGATAAAGGTTTGTGGTCTGTTTGCAACTTAAATGCCTTCCCATATAGATAAATATTGAATTTCTTTATCGCCCATATTACTGCAAGACATTCTTTTTCGCTAGTTGAGTATTTGATTTCAGCTTTATTCAACTTTCTGCTAGCATATGCCACTGGGCTTAATTCCCCATCCAATGCATCTGATTTCTGTAGTAGAGTTGCACCTAACCCAATCTTACTTGCATCCGTCCTTACTATGAATTCTTGACTTAAGTCAGGTAATTTCAAAATGGGTTTACTTGTGAGCTTTTCCTTCAATTCTTGGTAAGTCATTTCACATTGTGGTGTCCATGTAATGCGATCTGGATGTCCTTTACGTGTCCAAGTGCTCGTTAAAGGTAGCACATATGGAAATTAAAGTATTTTTGAGATACTACTTCTGGGTAGAAACCACATAAGAGACAAAGGAACTCTCACGTTCCTTCTTGTGTGTTGGTCTCGGGCTTTCTGTAGATTACCTCATAAATTTCTTTTGTTCACGGTCATTTTCCCTATAAACTGTGGTCCCCCAAATAGTCCAATTCTTTACATCCAACGCAACATTTGGTTGGTCGGGCTGTTAAATTTGCCTCCCTAAGTCGATCAAACAGCATGTTCAGAGAGTCAATGTGTTCCTCAAATGTTTCGGAGGTTGCTTCTAAGTAAGATAGCATCCATAAAAATTGTTATACAGGATTATTCAGAGGGTCCAATAATTTTCTCATCATTCTAGAGAAGACACTATCGCATTCTTCAATCCAAATGGCAATCTATTAAACTCATATGGTCCATTGAGTTTTTCTGAGGGTACTCAAAAGCAGTATGGTCCTAACCTCAGATATTTACTGGAATCTGATCAATAGTCCTTGACTCGAATACCACTTTTGAGAAATTATTTAGCTTTAATTTAGAGCCTGCAAACACTGATTTGGATCCGAGCAGCAATGGGATCCACCCTGCCTTCTGTAATAGCATTCATTCTCCTGTAATCTATACAGAGCCTAAATACTCCAGAGGGCTTCCTTAAAAGTACAACACCGGAACTATACGAAGACTCACTGTGCGAAATAATTCCTTCCTTCAATAGATAGTCTATCTCTTCCTTCAAAGCTTTCTCCTTAGCAAACGGAATCGAATATGGTTTCATACAGACAGGTGTGGGGTCTATCAGTTTCATATCATATTCCAATAGGTTTGTATGCCCTGGTCGGTCTGTTAACACGTCTGCATGATTATTTAGAACCTGTTGCACTCTCTCTTTCTGAGTTTTCGTTAAATGTGTACTGATTTTCACCTGTGCTGCTGTCTCACAGGGGTGTAATGGATATTCAAATGATGAAAGTGGTTCCTTTTTCATCTCATGCGAGGACAAGGTCAACAAGTGTGTCTCTTCCTGATGTTCTCTTTCCAAATATTTCTTCAGGAGATTCACATGATAGATTTTTTCTTTCCCCTTCTTATCTATCTTATAATTGGTGCTAGACACCTTCTCTAGAACTGTAGAGACTGTGTAACCCTGGCCATCCAATTTAGGTAACTTATTCTGACTCCCAGCAAAAAGAAAGCATACCTTCTCTCCCACAGCCAAATTTTCTAGTCTTTGGCGCCTTCCTGTTTTATATAGCACATTTGCTTCCTTCGGGCTTGTGTGGTCAAATGGTTCATTGCAATGTTTCCAGCCAGTTTTTAAAGGCGAGTGGTCAGCTCATTCCACATAAGACTGGATGAAAGATTAATGTTTATCCCTCTGCCTTTTTTCAATCATCCCACGTTTCTTAAACATAGCTACAGTGGACCTTTAATTGTTTGACCTATTTGTCCATGCACCGTATGGTCTCTTCCACTTGAAGCTTTATAGTGATGATTTTTCCTCCCAGAATTATCATTCACAAAACGACCGCTACCAATTTTTCTTTTTGGGGCTTTCTCCCCACTTAAAATTCTTGATGAGAGATTTCCTCTCTACATCCTCTTCCTCCAGTTTGTTTTAAGTCCGATTGAGGGATTTTCGGCTTATCCTGGGGTAGACATCTTTTTGCACTCTCCGCATAGTGGCCATTGTAAAACAGTTAAGTGAAGCTTGTCCGTGAAAAGGGGCTTCCCATTCCATTTGGTCCACTTTATCAAATCTATTTTTCTTTTTATTATCAGGCCTAATTTGCCCCGTGGCGTGTCCAGGTCCTGATCCATGTTCCCACTTGTGGGTGTTCCCTCATGTGCTATGCTACACCTTTCTACAAAATCTCAATGTCCCATCTTGCTTTGGGCCAATAATAATTGTGAGCCACCTTTTGAATGATGGTACCTATCTTCTCATGGTCCCCATCTGGTTTCACATGTAGGCTCCTTATTAAGTCTGCCCTATATCTTTTAGGAAGTACCAGCTGTCCCTGACCTTTGGATCTAGCTCCAGTCTTCCTATACATCAACTTGTTTTTCATGTAAAAATCTCCCTTGCCTGGAGTTGTATGACAAGTTGACAATTTTCTGAAACAAGGCTTGAGTGTTTTATCCCCAGCCTGTGCCTTCCTCATCTCTTCTGGAGTGGTATCTAACATAATATCCTCCTCCTGTCTTGAGGTCGACCTGACCTGAAGGGGTGCCATATACACAGGTTTCCTTCTGCAACGGTCAGTGTCATGATTGTCCATCTGACAATTCTTACACCACCTTTTTCCTTGGTTGAAAGATTTTCTTTCATCATATTTCCTTTCATCGAATTGTGGGAATTTATTTTTATTGTCATACCGTGGCCTATCAAATTGGTGCTTACCTTTATTTTGATCCCTAGGATCAAATTTATTAAAGTTCTGTGGTGCCCTAAAGTTATCCACTTGTTTCTTTTTATTACCTGTTACCTCTGCTTGAGCTGCTTGATACCTTTCAGCAACATTTAGCAACTCACCCAGCCTCTCTGCACCTTGTTCCATGAGAAACTTTCTCAGGTCTGGAGCCATGGACTCTCTTAATTGCTCTATAAGGACCATTTTCGTAAGATCTTGGGTTTTCCCCAGAGAAGTCCATTTCTCCAAGTATGTCTCTATTCGTGCAGAGAACTGGTGATAGGTTTCACCTGACAGTAGTTTAGCATTCCTAAATTTTTTCCTATAAAATTCTGCATTCTTTTCATATCTTAACAAAAGAGCCTGCTTTAGCATGTCATAATTTTCCTGATCACCTCTGCTCATTTTTTGCAAAAACTTCATAAGCTGCCCCACGAAGTCCCTGAGATAACTTTAAGCTCCACCTTTCTCTCTCTAACCCATACGTGGTAGCTAATAGTTCATACCTATTTAGGTAGCTCTCTATATCATCGTCTTTCTCAACAAAATGATCTAAATGAAAATTCATAGCTGAGGCTGAGGCTCCTTGAGTAACCGTAGCATCAGAGGCAAAGGGACTGGCACCATTTTCAGGAGCATGGCCTTGAAACTCAAACTCCCTTAGTCGTAACTCATGTTCCCTTTGTAATCTCTTCTCCTCCTTTTCTGCTTCGCTTTCTGCAGCTAATCTCTTCTCTTCCCTTGTTTCTGCACCTCTTCTCTTTCTGCAGCTAATCTTTTGTCTTCTGTTCTGCTCCCCTCTTCTGTCACCTCATTTCTTAGCCTCTTTGTCAGCCTCAATCTGCAACCTCTTAGTCTCAGCCTCAGCTTGCAACCTCTTAGTCTCAGCCTCCAACTTTCTTTCGGCCTCTTTTTCTAATCTTCTTTCTTCGCGTTCAATAAATTTGTCACATTCCGTTGTTACATAGGCAACCATAACTTGCCCATCTAATCCTAACTCTTTTGCAGTCTGAACCGCAGCAGATCGAAATTTGGCCAGGTCCGCCATTGTCTATTATGTAAATTTCTACAATGTCCTAACCAACAATTTAATCTCTAAATATATATTAATGGGACAACACAGGCACCGTGAGCTCAACCTTATTTAATTCCACCCAAGGATACCTTTTAATTCTTATATTCCCTGAAGTGAATTACCCCCAATATTTTTAATAGGGAAAGATTCAAAATACCAAGAGCGAGGCCCCAATATATGTGGTGAAGTGGGATGTTATAAATATTTATAGGGGACTTAGTGTACTGACTGAGATCAGCTGTGAAGGTATCTATATCTATTAAGAGTAGTGTATTATAGATAACCTTACTTGCTACCACATATCTATATATCTCATTCAGAATTATTCTGGAATAGTGTGATGACTACGTTATGTGTCTAGGGTATGTGTATGATGAAGTGTAAGTCACAACAACAGACAGATAAACAATTTAATTTAATCCACTACTCTTGACAACACTGTGACACTCACATACATATAACACTCTATGAGAATATCTTAAGGAGTCACTGATAACTTTTCAAATAACAATATTTATGCATGGTTATCATAGAGGTATATGTGTCCTGATTCAAATACAAAGGAACCAGGAATCACAATCAATTTTAATTACAAGGATATGTACAGACTTTATCAATATGAATATTGTAGTGACATATATTATTAAAAATATCCTATGTGTGTCAGTTGTGTAGTAGTAATATGAGGTAATACTGGTTTATGTCGTTATTCACCCTTGAAGAAAGACCTGTGGTATACCTCAATCAGTACAACAAGTTCGGATTGGATTGGAATTATTGACCACCCCACCACCCCCCCCCCCCCCCCACCCCCCCCCCCCCCCACCCCACCCCAAACCACAGCAATGCCCCCCAACCCCACCAAACAAAAGCCAAACACAACCCCAGACCACCACACAAAACACCAAGACCACACCCAAAACCACCTAACCCCTCCCCCTACCCCCCCCCCACCCCCCCACCACATCTCCCGTCAACTCTCCCCCCCCATCCACACAGCCACCCCAATCCTAACCCAACCCACCCCCCCCACCCCACCCCCCCAAACCGAGATCCCCTTCACCCAACCCCCCTGCCACACCCCACCGCCCCACCAAACCCCATACCCCCCCCCCCCAACCCAAAGACCACCCCCCCCCAGCCCCCCCTACTACCAGACATCACCCCACAAACCACCCCCATCACACCCCCCACCCACCCACCCCCAACCACCCCCCCCCACCACCCCCCCCAACCCACCCCCCCATACAAAACACATACCAAATCCCCGAACTAAGATTACAAAAAACAAACCACCACAAAACCCGTCATTACATTTTAGCACTGATATATATTGTTCCACGTCACACCCTCCCCGCATCCAGTTGACAAGCGTCTAACCCCCAAACAACCTCCAGGGGGGGGTAAAAATACCGGCGGAAAATCCATCCGGCACCGCCTCTACCCAACGCAATCCGAAAGACAAGGGGTAAGAGAGAGGGGGGGCACTTGGAATCCATCATTTAATATGTTCTAGGCATCCCCCATACCTTAAACCCACAAACCACCCCCAAACTCCGCACAACCCCGGAAAGGGGGCAATTCGAGTGACCTGGGGCATACTGCATGACTCCAACCGTCGCCCCCTACAGATTTCTTCCGCCTAAACGCCCACCCGCGACCCCAACTAGAATATACCCGACCCCACCAGGTCAATATTATATCAAAATTTTAAGTACTAAGAAAACAACTCCAATTTTTCCATAAAAGATTCCATCCCCCCCGACGCTGGCACTGCCAATCCACAAATTCTTATCCCACCCTCTCATGGGGGGTCTCAACCCTAAAGAGCATCTTTTATTGCACTTGTTCCCACCCTGACCTCCCCACCCCCCGCTACCAAGCCTCACCCTACAATAAAAAAACATAAAATAACCCAACCCAACACAAAACACACATAAACCACTCCTGCAACCCCCTACCAATCATAACCAAAATACCCCAAAACACAGAAGTCCAAAACCAGAATATAAATAATACCTCCTCTCACCCGTAACTACCAAAAACTCTCACTAAAGAAACTTACAAGAAATCAACCAAACCTAATAACACCCAATATAATGAAGTAAACTTTCGCCTACACAATGTAATTTTCCCATTGTATGGACTTTAACAAAACATTATAAACATCTACCCCATCCAATTAGCTAACAAACTCTTTGGACAAACCCTACATAATTAGCTGTACGGTTTAAGACCACCCTCTTAAAAGCAAATCACCCACCACTCATTTAAACAAACCCGCATCCAACCCTTCCGTCCTCCCAAAACGGGAAACGCAACGTAAACCCTACCGTAAACGCACCACACCAACTATAGTGTTCAATATCGAAACACAAAATTAAATACGTAACTACTCCGCCTTTATTTAGCAGTCATCTTTACGTTAACCCAAACCAGAACACTTTCAAAATAATACCGCCTAGCAATGAACCTTCCCTCTCCCCCAACGCTTACTGCCTGTACAGCAGACATAAAACCACCCCTGACCCATCCGCAACCCATCATACATTTAACAAAAACGAATCTACCTCACCCTACAATAAACACCACAAATGTATTCCAACCAATGAACAAAACATTTGAAATAACATAACACGAGTTAAGTAAAATCAATGAAATCTGAAACCACAACACCATTTAGAAAACTCCCCCCAACCCCCTTTACGGAATACCCAAAAACAAACACCTATCAATGTACCTCTACACACCCCCGTCTCGCTCCCCATTTTCCCCATGACCCTGAACCTCCCACCACCCTGTGACTACTCCTATAATGGTACAAAGCATCCGCTCCCTAACCCTCCAACACCCCGCCAAAACTTATGGAATCCCCCACCAAGCCGTTCACACACTTCTCGCCAACCATACCCAGCGCACAACCATGTAACGACTAGCACCATCTAAAGGAGTCAATCCGTTCGACAAACCAAGCCCATAAATGAGAAACATACAGTTGGGGAGGTTGACACCAGTATCACAGCCACGATGTTTGAAGCCCAAGCCCATGGTACTACATCAAAGTTCCAGTGGTACCAAAATTGTGTTATCCCATGTCGAATGGATCCTCAGTTACAGAGATGACCACTACCCTAAAACCAACCTACCAACCCACAACCCAACAGAAAAACAACGTTACCTCACACACACGGCCTATTTTAGGGGACCAGGTACCTAGAGATGGTCCCCTTTAGACAACTCCGTTTGCGTTGAGCAGCTTGATCCAAAACTCTCCCCCCGTGTCCCACCCATACGCCTTGGTTTACGATGATCCCCAACGCCCCACATCCCACTCGATCCCGTAGATAACCCTTTTCCCAGCCATACTCGCCACAACAAGTTCAACTCTGATTTTAGAGCTAATCACCAGTGTCCTTTTTACTCCTATGTACTCCTTAAACGAAAATTTACTTCAACAACCTTATCGCCCCCTTTTGAATAAATTCCCCCCCCCCCCCCCCCTAGTCCACCCCCCCCTCCGCAATCACCCCCCCCCACACTCCTTACGTCCCCACCAAACCCTCCATATGCCCTACAAATTTGGTACCACCAAATCCCCCCACCAATCAAGACCCATCGCCACTGACAACACAATTATTGCTATCAAAACCAACGCCCGCACACCAAAACTACACGAATCTATTTGTTGCACGCATGACCCAACCGCTACCCAATCCCACCAAAAGTTAAACAAAACCGCCCTGACCCACCCCCTCTCCACACCCGACGCAACCCCCACAACCCCCCTCCCCCAGCCTCTACACCGCCCCCCTCCTCCCACCCCCTCCCAAGCCAAAAGGGCAGACTTGAGCCCACCCATCCCCACAGCCCATGTACTAAACTATGTCAAACGTGACAGTATACGAAAAATATAATTTCTTTTTATTAATATAAATATCCATAGAACGAAGTGATTTACAGCCGATACAAACAAGCACGACATGGTATAAACACGTCAAAACGACGACTCCTTGATAAACTACTTGAGGGTACGACCCTCAATGCAATCACGCCATAAGGACTCGAAGCTTAATTTTCAAACTTTGAGATTAACAACAAACCGGTCTATCATATGACTGCCCTGATGAGTCCCATTACAAAAAAATAAATATAGACAACCAGCTCATTATACGCCAACCACAACCCCACATTAACACATCCCCAAAAACACAACAATACACAGCACACACCTACAATTCTAATCAGACTTTCACCATCCAACACCTAACAACCGCCCCCAAAGACTCCTATAACAGTTATGTGACACTTGTGTATATTCAGCAAAACCGAAGTCTAACATAAATCAAAAAACTTGAATCAAAAACCAAAGGTTGCACTACCTCAAAAATAAAACTACGCCACGTCGAAAAGACTGATTGAGAACACATTTGTAAGACCACAACGAACAGAATGTTACCACGGGAGTATTAGGCAGTTGGGATTGAACAACGCCTAGGCCGTAGGTAAAAAAGGGTTGTCCTCCCCAAATCGTGTTACCCACATGGATGTCGAACGCGTCAGCGTAATCACAAGACAAGAATGTACTTGAGTTACAAGACGATGATAGGACACCGAATAAAAACATGACAGTCATTCTAAAACCTAATCATAAGTGGTGGTTACACCTGACAGAACCCTTATGTGCAACAAGAAAAACATAAACAAGGATACTCACAACAATGGTTGAAAGAAAAAAAAAACAGGGTGTATTTCGACTAACACCAACAAAACCCCACTGGTACAGAATGAACGGTACCTTGATCCTAAACTAGCCTTTGTACTCTCCAGCAACAAGGACAGATGATTCAGTTCCGCCTAATTATGAGAAACACGTGAAAAAACAGAAAAAATAGATACCTTGGCAAAAATGACCACGCCCTGGCCGTACAGGCATGTACCGTTTTCTCTCAGTGAGATATAACCAAGGGATCTATGAAAGACAACGTAACGCATAAACTAATCCACCCACCAGTAAAAAAACCAAACCACTACAATAATGTTTGCCTTAAGCAATGCCCAAATTTACATTTTGATCGATCCAGAAGAAAACCGCTAAGGATCAGCTCCAAAACAAAGACAAACTCTATTGAGATAAATAGGACACCAAAATGCCCCCCCTGTTAAAGCCCTACAAAAAAAATGACTACACAAGACTGCCTCCCTTCCCAGAGGAAGGTTAATGGAGCACATGTTTTTATTGACCCATTGCACACTTATGTTAAAAAAAACATTTGAATTTCCCTGCCCATTCTTTCCCCTTATATTTTTTTTTCACCATAATTCAATGTTTGGGGACATAACCCTTCCACCCTTTCCCAAGTGGTAAACAGATAAAATGTAGAACAGTCCCCAACCAATCCGCGCAAAAGTTTGCCCCCATACTTTTACCTGCTCAACATAACTTACCTAAAAATCTGATTTAAGGCCAAGTTTGCCGAAACACTCCAACCCTTATCGATCAACTAGCCCATACAATGGACCCTCACTTAACAGTACCAATTCACTGAACCAATCCATACACGTCCAGTACCTATACCCCTACGAACAACCCGTATGTCACAACCCAAAGGTCATAAACACAAAAACAGGCAGACTCGCCGCATTCGCATATAGCATCATAAGAGATTTGCACATGTGATGAGGTGGCATAAATGTGGAACATTAAATCAATGGGAACGAATGTCCGATACACTCAACACAAATTACCTCGACTCTACATATCTTTACTCTTTTTCTCGAAATGCCTTACCCCACCACATGACCTTTGATAAAACCTCCCCATTCGTTCACCACTACCTTCCTTTTACACAAGATCTAATGATTATGGTTTCCGTGAAGACCATTAGTGCTTACTGCTCAAAATGCATTTAATTTGATTATTCATGAATTATTTTAATTTTTTAAATTATTTTTAACATTCTAATATATATTTACATAATACCCTCTAGAAAATTACCCGACTGAGGCATATGAATTCTGACATAAATATTTATATTAAAATTCGAAACTTAATAAAAATACATATTTATATTATAATAAATATAAATATAATATATATATATATATATTTATATATCTATATCATTTTTTTATTTTAATATATTACTTTTTTTTTTAACTACCGTCAACATATGACCAGGTTTCTTAATTATAGTGGGGTTTTTCTGTTCCATGTCTTCGAAATGGGTACTCTTAAAATGGTGGTCCAGTTCCTTGCAGCGAGATTCGCCCAGTTAATATGTTCTAGTGGAAAATTATTATGGATGTCTTATTAAATAATGGTTTATCAATACGCCGTTATTGCTTCTTGTCCATCACCATTCAAAACTGTTCTTCTGAACACCTTCATTGTGCGCACTTTTCCTATTTTTCGAGAGGGGAAAAGATCAATACACATTATTCGTCATAACTTTTCAACCACATGGCACAACACTTAACCGGTATACGGTCTCGAATTAATGTTCTCAATGTACTCTCTCTAAACTATAAAAAAAGTGTGCTAAATGACGTTTTTGCAAAGTTGTATACCTTCACCGACTTCAGACCGAAATACCTTACGGCGAATTAAAATCTGGTTTGGATATAAATAAAAATATCTTAGTGATTGAAAAAAGTAGCCTACTTTAAACTTGGTATTTTTCTTGGACTTCTTTCAATGTAGTTTTTATGAAAACAAATATCAAACGTAAAGAAAATTCATGGGCAATTTTTGAAATAAAATGAAGTGACCATTAACATTAGAGCTTAACCTTAGCGCATGCTGTGGTTTAACTATTATGGTCTAGACGAAGCATTGAGGGCCCCTTTGTTGATTAAAAGTTTGTTGGCACATGTAACGACAGGATATTTCCACTAGATTAGATCTTGAAACAAATTTGTTTCATTCTAGTTTTGCTTCTCAAAATAAATAAACCAATTCCAAATGTATTAACCCCAAAGCGTATGTATTGCCCCTTGTTTTGATTCGCGGTTGTAACCCTTGAATATCCGATAGATACACGTGTTGATTTATTCATTAGAAGGATGTTACGTATTACATCTGTACGCTAGATACAGCTTGGTACTTTTGCTAATGCTTCTCCCTTAGTTCCAGCCACAATCACAAACTGTAGTCGACTAAAGAACAAGTGTAATAGGTTATGCGAACACCGTTGGACAATCGTACCTCTAGTTTATGCTCTAAACGTATTTGAACGTCGTGTAGCCCCAGAAGAGGGTGTCTATAAGCAAATGTTTGACACGTAGTAGATAGTTATAGTGAACAAAGTAGACCACGTATCGGATATGTTTCATACCGCTCATCGTTGACTCGTTTAGATTAGGTTATGCAGACTAAGTTCATGACACGTAATAGATAGGTTAATGAGGACAAAGTTGACCACGTATCCGAAAGTGTATTACGCCACATAGTTACTCTCGTTTAGAAAGGTTATGAGACAAAAGTTGGACAAGTGTAGAAAGGAATATATGAGACATAATGACTCGTGTAGAAAGGTTATGAGACATTTCAGTTGAACAAGTGTAGATAGGTTATGAGGACCAATTGACCAAGTTGTAGGATAGGTTATGCGACAAAGTTGACAAGTAGTAGAGCTCTCTTAGGTTATGAGACCGAAAGACTTAGAATCGATGTATTTTCAGTAATGTAATAATGTGTATCGAATATCGACACTGACATTAAGGAAAACCTGATGGTAGCATTACAAAACAGTCCAAGTTTTTGGGTATGACCAGAGTCTACGAAACGAATCGAAAACGAACGACACTTTATTTTCGCAGGGTATTAGAGATACAACCGAGAACCAGACATAAACGACTCCATCGAAGGACATTACTAGAATCAGAATTATAAAATTGCTCAAAGTACACGATTGAACGATCTTGACGGAGGAATTCTTCCCAACAAAGACGGGAGAAACCTGGACTGTTTCAGTTATTTTATATTTATAGAGGGGGAGTTAAATGTTTTGAGAAATTCTCTTGACAACTGCTACGTATTTACTAGTGTTTTGTGTTATATAAACATCGCATACATTTGAGCGCATCTAGTATTCATTCTTGTATCGTTATATTATTTCGTACGGACCGCTGCACCCTATTATTAAATAACTACGGGTATGGCGTGGTATCTGACGCGGTGATTTCATCTATCTACTTCGTCAAGATCACACACAATCTTGATGCCAGATCCAGATAACTAGATATCTATCGTATCTATAGCTCGTGAAAGATTATGGTAGGTTTCTACCTATGGGTCACTGGAAGATCTATCGTATCTAATTGTAGCCAATTATCTAACTCATTCTGATCTAAAGATCTATACACTCTTCTATGGAGTGAGCTATCAACCAGATTGACCGATAAAGATTTGTAATTTAAATATTTAGAGCAAGAAACGGCCCGTTTTAAGTATCTTGCCTCCGATACTTGGTCTCCTGGTAAACGTTATGGCAGAGGCTTCCCTTAGGACCAATATGTCAAGCTTGGCAAGTAAAAACGTCCCACTAATGCTAGAGCGCTCGATTGCACAATCGTAAAGGAATATAGATAACTCCGTAAAGAACCCACCATATTAACATGGTCACTTCGTCAGGCACCATGTAATACTTACCAATGGTTTGTTAAACCCTTGATGTGGTAACGGTTAGTTTCAGTCGGTCAAACGTTTTGGTGAATCTTTTAATCTATTAATATGCTATGTTACCTATCTTTCTTCTAACCATGTCTATCAATTGCGGATGAAGAATCTATCTATCAACCTTACTGATGAAAAATTATCGTCATTAATCTAATATGTTCTTAACACTAACTCTTCCACCAAGTATAGTGTTTATCCGATCCTAATGGTCATCATGTTTGACTCCATGTCTTTTGTTCGCTTCGTTAACCGGTATGTATTCTCATTATAACCAGTTCATCATTCATAGCGCAAAAGAACGGCGCCCACTATTTCTTATTCGCGTTACGCAAGTAAGATACATCGGCCACATGTTATCTACCCATAGCCGAAGCTGACAACATCCCAGTGACAGGTCCAGTAAAGAAAAAATGCAACCGGTAACACTGACCACACATTTTGAGTAGGTCTCTATGCTCCTTTCAGGAATTGAAGGATATCTGGTTGATAATGAGACAAAGAGAAATTCAGGTCAACAAAAAAAAAAAAAATGAAAAAAACCGTGGGGAAATATAAAAAAAAAAAGGTGAAATAATAAGTATAAAAAAACACAAACGCGGACACAGAAAAATAAATAATGCTATCGAAAAAAAAATGACAGATGAACACGCTGGTCCAAACCAAAATAAAAAAGCACGAGTAAGTAAGAAATTTGTAGTTATTGGGTGTTCAGTTGTACTAACTAGTTTCCTTAGCGTAAATCTCTGACATAACCAGTACATGGTAGAAATTAAATATTATTATAAGTTCAGTTGTACTAACTAGGTTTATCGTGCTTTAGCTATTCTCTGACAGAACCATAAAAAAACATAAGATTTTATATTATATATTCATGTTGTTCCTGTGCAGAGAAATAGCTCTTAGAGTTTGTAGGCGAAGAGTGGTGACAGTGGGTGGGAGTACATAGATTTATTGATTATTTATTCATGTGTGGTACTAACTAGTTTTTCTTAGACTAGTTCATTCTGACAGTACCAGTACCTAGATTTTAAAGTTATTATAAAGGATGGGATTCGCAGTTTGTGACTAACTAGTTTCTTAGCTATCTCTGGGCAGTAAGGCGTACTTATACGTTTTATATGCAGGGATTATATTGTGCATGGGTGTAACTAACCTAGAGTTAACGCGTTCAGCTAGTCTCTGACGTAGTCCCGAATCTACATAGATGGGGTATAAGTTATAGTATCAATTCGTTGTACTAACTCGTTATCTTAACTAGACAGCTAGTCCTAGACAGTACTAGTACATAATATTAGATTATTATGTCAGTTGGCTCCTAGCATAACGTAGTTGCTAGTTAGTCGATTGACCAGTACCCATTACATAGATTTATATTAAGTAAATTCAGTTTGTACTAACTAAGTTTTTAGTTCGTATCCCTAACCTGGACATACAATTACAATAGATTTCTATTTAATATATTCATATGTAAAATAACTTAGTTTCTTAGACCATCTACTGCGACATTACCGTCTAGTACATAGATTAGCTATCTATTATTATTTACTAATGAATCACTGTACTAAATCTAGTTTATTAACTAATAACCAGACAGTACCAGTACAATAAGATTTTAATTATTATATTCTGTCTAATAGTAATAATCTCGTTTTCCAAGGTTAGCTAGTTCAAAAAAAAGTACCCAGTAATAGATTTATATTATTATATTCAGTTGTACTAACTATTTCTTAGTATAGTCTCTGACAGTACCCAAACTAGATTTATATTATTAATAAAAAGTTGTACTAATAGTTTCTTAGCTTCACAGTAAAAAAACTTGTAACTAATGATTCAGTAGTTTAATAAATAGTTTCTTAGCTAGTCTCTTACACGTACCAGTACATTAGATTTATATTATTATATTCAGTTGTCACTAACTAGTTTCTTAGCTAGTCCCTCTGGGGACAGTACCAGTACATAGAATTATATTATTATATTCAGTTGTACTAACTAGTTTCTTAGCTAGTCTCTTACAGTACCAGTACATAGATTTGCATTATTGTGTTCAGTTGTACTAACTAGTTTCTTAGTTAATCTCTGACAGTACCAGTACATAGAATTGCATTATTGTGTTTCAGTTGTTACCTAACTAGTTTTCTTAGTTAATCTCTGACAGTACCTAATTACATAGATTTTGCATTATTGTGTTCAGTTGTACTAACTAGTTTCTTAGTTAATCTATGACAGTACCAGTAAAATAGATTTTGCAATTATTGTGTTTCAAGTTGTACTAACTAGTTTCTCTTAGTTAATCTCTGACAGTACCAGTACATATATTTGCATTATTGTATTCAGTTGTACTAACTAATTGTTTCTTAGCCAGGTCTCTGACAGTACCCAGTACATAGATTTGTATTATTGTGTTTCAGTTGTAACTAACTAAGTTTCTTAGTTAATCTCTGACAGTAACCAGTAACATAGATTTGCATTATTGTGTTCAGTTGTACTAACGTATTTCTTAGTTAATCTCTGACAGTACCAGTAAATAGATTTTTGCATTATTGTGTTCAGTTGTACTAACTAGTTTCTTAGTTAAATCTCCTCTGACAGTTACCAGTACATATATTTGCATTATTGTATTCAGTTGTACAAACTAGTTTCGTTAGCCTAGTCTCTGACAGTACCAGTACATAGATTTGCATTATTGTGTTCAGTTGTACTAACTAGTTTTCTTAGTGTTAATCTCTGACAGTAACTGTACAAGTATGTTTCATATTACTTGCTTCAGCTGTCCTGGTCCACTGACATTTAAATTTGTGTAGTATCCTCAGGATTAAAGGTATTTCCCCCACACCCCTCAACCAATTTTCCTACAGAAAACTCAGAATAGGATCGGTTACAAAAATTCACTAAAGTTATAAACTGTAGTGAGAACAGGAATACGTAATTCTTTTCTTTAAAGTCAAGTTGACATTTCGGTAAAATATCATTTAGTTTCAATGTTCTACCACTCCTGTTGATGGGACTGTAGAAAAACAGATTATCTGGCTTTTCGTGACGTTTTTTGAACTGGTGTGAAGACTTAAATATATTGTCATCGTAAACATTGTATATAGATTTGGATTATTGTTTCCAATCAAGTCTCTGACAAGAACCAGTAAGTTCAAAATACTTTCTGCTTATGTGTGAAGTCTTACTTAAAATATTAAATTGTCTGAAAATATAGTACTAGTAAGATGGGATATTGACAACTAGTTCTTCAGCACTCTGGATTTAATTTTAATTCAACTTATTAATCATAATGACAGAAGATGTTATTTAATATCATATCATAGAACTAATTTTAGTCATATCTCTAGATGGGCCAGGATGTGTTTAGAGACTGGAATGAAATTCTGAATCCTGTGAATCATGTAAACATGTAGCATAATATATGTAAGGGAGGTAATCGTCATGCAAGGGAAACAACAAAGTTTTGGGGAGTCATAACAGATAAGCGTTATGTATATTTTAATGCGAAATAAAGGAACATTATGTTTTATAGGTATATCAAAGCATACTAAGCAATAACAGACTCCTATAATAATGTTCTTCTCTTCCTGTGTAGTTTTAATTTTAAAAATTCTTATGCTTTATAAGATCAATAAATTGACACACTAGACTGCTTACTTGGGCAGTCTGTATTTGTTAAAACGTGTATCTCTACATGCAATATTAAATACCACCAAATGCGATGTCATCTTCAAATAACTCCTCCCAGTCACAAAGTGCCGTCTTACTTAGTCGTTCCCCTTCTACCGTGAAGTGTAGAGGTTTGGAAGAGAGAGCGCCAGACTATTCTTTCAGCTGTCTTCTTCCTGGCTTGGTTCCATTCTAGGCCTCGGTCCTTCAAAGATTGTCTAATGTTGTCCTCCCAGCGGATTCTGGGTCGTCCTGGAGGTCTGGATCCCTGGCTCTTTGTTTCCCATGCTTGTCGTGGTAGCCGATCTTCTCCCATTCTGCAGACATGGCCAAACCATCTTAGTTGGGGCTGTTCTATTTGGGTCTGCAGCGGGTGGGATTTTAGGCCTTGACGTATCGTCTGGTTGCGGACCATCAAAGTGCCGTCAACACTATAAAACTGGTTTGGTGTGTTCACATTGTAAATGGTCATAGGTGTAGTAAGCGTACGGTAGAGCTAACACATACCAAGTTGGTTAACCCCACCACCCCCCTTCCCACAAAACACATACCAAGTTGGTTAACCCCACCCCTCCACAAAGCATATACCAAGTTGGTTAACCCCACCCCCACAAAACACATACCAAGTTGGTTAACCCCACCCCCACAAAATACATACCAAGTTGGTTAACCCCACCCCCACAAAACACATACCAAGTTGGTTAACCCCCCCCCCACAAAGCACATACCAAGTTGGTTAACCCCACAACCCCCCCCCCCCCACAAAACACATACCAAATTGCTTAATCCCACCCCCACAAAACACATACCAAGTTGGTTAACCCCACCCCCACAAAACACATACCAAGTTGGTTAACCCCCTCTTCCCCCACAAAACACATACCAAGTTGGTTAACCCCACCCCCACAAAACACATACAAGTTGGTTAACCCCACCCCCACAAAACACATACAAGTTGGTTAACCCCACCCCCACAAAACACATACCAAATTGGTTAACCCCACCGCCACAAAACACATACCAAGAACAAGAAGAAAAAATGCGAGATACGCCGGAGGATGACAGGATAGTGACTACGCAGGATGTACAGGACAATTTGCAGGATAATGATATTTCGGAGGAGATACGAAGATTGAGAACCGAGTGGGATAACTCGGAGAATGAGGCAGACATGACAATGATGGAATATGAGCAAAGATGACAGGATGAAGAAGAGAGATTGAGAGAACAAGACAGTTCACAGTGAGACACGGCGAGGAAACCGCAGCAGAAGGTATACAGGCACAGGAAGAGATGGCGCAAGGGATTAAACGAGTGACGAAGAGGTATTGGACGTCATCAGACGATTCGTCCGATTATGATAGGCGCCTGGCAAAGTTGAGAAATACGACAAAGTTAGAAGTGAGACCAATGAGAAAGAGTTGGGCAAGAGAAGTAAACAAAGTCGATCATAGACATAACAGGAGAAGTAGACAAAGTCGATCATAGACATAACAGGAGAAGTAGACAAAGTCGATCAATGACATAACAGGAGAAGTAGACAAAGTCGATCATAGACATAACAGGAGAAGTAGACAAAGTCGATCATAGTCATAACAGGAGAAGTAGACAAAGTCGATCATATACATAACAGGAGAAGTAGACAAAGTCGATCATAGACATAACAGGAGAAGTAGACAAAGTCGATCATAGACATAACAGGAGAAGTAGACAAAGTCGATCATAGACATAACAGGAGAAGACAACAAGATTTAGACACGTCCATATCAGGTTACTCAGACTGGTCAGTGTCTGACAAAGATTGCGATGGTAGTCGTAGGGACAAGGATAGCAGGGCCCATGTACGAAGAAATGGTTGTGAAAGGGAGGACGAGAAAGAGATAGCTGTACTTTACAGATATATCGATAGAAAATACAAAGAGTCGAAGAAAAAGGAGAACAGAAGGGGAAGTAGAGATCAAAGAGAGTACCGATCTCAGAGCCGATATATAGAGAGAAATAAGAGAAGTAGTAGTGGAAGAGATGTGGATCGACGAGATTACCGATACACGAGTCCAGATGGAGAGAGAAATAGGAGAAATGACGGTAAATGCAGAGAAAAGGAGCGGCATGGAAAGGCAAGGATTATGAGATACGAGGAAATAGATGAGATGCATAAACCAAGTTAGAAGAAGGAAGAAGTAAGGAGTACGAACGAACGAACGAACGAACGAACGAACATTATTTTCGAAGGGTTAAGTATTGGGCGTGCAGGCCCGTCTAACATTTTGCCCTTTCACTCTCATTTATCTTGCATACTATATGAAGATGACTTCTATGAAGCACTTCTAAGTACCATCAACACAATACCCAAGCATGACATAATAGCAGTCATGGGTGATTTTAACGCCAAAGTAGGTGACAACAACGATGGAGTACAAAGATATCTCGGTACTCATGGCATAGGCTGTTTGAATCAAAATGGCGAAAGACTTCTAGAACTTTGTGAAATATCAAACCTCGTTGTGGCAGACACCATCTTTCCACATAAGAATATCCACAAGATAACATGGAATTCACCTGATGGCAGAACTAAGAACCAGATAGATCACTTCTGCATAAGCGCTAAATTTCGCTCATCAGTTCAAGACGTCAGAGCATACAGAGGTGCAGAGATCGGAAGCGATCATAACCTCTGCATAGCTAAAATGAGAATTAAACTGAAGAAGTTATACCAACCGAAAAAAAAATAGAAGAATAGATGTACACAGACTGCAATCAAATGATATAAAGAAGGAATATAATGTCAAAATGAACAACTATTTCGATGCTTTAGGCAAAATTGACAACGATATCACCACCAAGACAATCGATACTAAATGGGAACAACTGAGAACAGCAATGACAGAAGCAGCTGTAGCGACCACCGGATACCTAGTACATAAAAAGAAAAAATGGATGAGAGAAGATACTTGGGATAAAATACAAGAAAGGAAAACAGCAAAACTTAAACTACTAGCGGCAAGTACACATAATGCAGTTGAATCTTGCAAACTAACTTATAACTTGTTAAATAAAGAAGTGAAGACAAAAACTCGAAGAGATAAAAGACATTTCATCAATGAACTGGCCGTAGAAGCTGAAAATGCTGCAAGAACTGGTAATAGTAGGTGCCTTTATCAAATTACAAAACAACTATGTCACCAGCCTACTGCTATGGAAACACCTGTTAAAGGTAAATTAGGGAATTCAATACCAACAGAAAAAGAACAAATGAAGAGATGGGCTGAGCACTTCATGGAGGTGCTAAACAGACCACCACCAACAGTAACACCTGATTTTAATAATGAAACATCCACAACCACCTTGCCAATAACTTGCGATGAATTCACGCTGGACGAGATCAAACAAGCCGTTAAAAGATTAAAAAATTTTAAAGCTGCTGGAGTTGACGAAATTTCAGGGGAAATGATTAAAGCAGTTAATGACAACAACCTCTTGAGAATTTTAGATATTATAAATGAAGTATGGAGAGAAGAACAACCACCACAACAATGGAAAGACAGTATTATTGTAAAGTTACCGAAGAAAGGTGATCTATCAGACTGTAATAACTGGCGTGGTATATCTCTATTATCAGTACCTGGAAAATTATTATGTTGCATGATGTTAGAAAGACTTAAATTGCATGCTGACGAAAAGATCAGAGAAGAACAAGCGGGTTTCAGGCCGAAACGATCATGTATTGATCAAATATTCACACTAAGAACAATTATAGAAGAATCAGTGGAAAGGCAATCGCCACTTATTATCACCTTCGTCGATTTTCAAAAAGCCTTTGATAGTCTACACCGCCCATCATTGTGGAAGATACTTACAATCTATGGTTTTCCAACAAAATATGTGAATATAATCAAAGCGCTATATGACAATGCAAGATGTTGTGTTAGAACAAATAAAGGGAATACAGAATGGTTTACAGTAGAAACAGGGGTGAAACAAGGCTGTATTATGTCACCACTACTTTTTGGAATAGCTATTGATTGGGTTATGAGAAACTATACCCACAATGAACAATTGGGTATAAAATGGACAAATGGAAAATTCCTGGGGGACCTGGATTTCGCAGATGATGTAGCATTCTTAAGTTCAACACCAAGACAATCCCAAGAAGCAATAAATAATTTGTGTCATCTCTCGGTTAAAATTGGTCTCCAAATAAATGCCTCTAAAACTAAAGCTATGAACTTTTCTAACGAGACCTTTGATATCATCTTGAACGGGGAAAAACTACAGAAAGTTGAAAGTTTCAATTATTTAGGCAGTAAAATGACTCAGGATGGTGACACAACAAGAGAAATCCATACTAGAATTGCTTTGGCAGCTAGCGCCTTCAATAGATTATCTAACATTTGGAAATTACGATCATTGAATATACATACCAAGCTTCGTCTGTTTAATTCAAATGTTATCTCAGTGTTAACATACGGCTGTGAGAGTTGGAAAATAACAAAATCATTGGAGAACAAGCTGAATACATTCGAGAACAAATGTCTTAGAAAACTCATGAACATCAGTTGGAAAGAATTCAAGACTAATCGACAAATAAGAGAAGACTCTAGGCAGAAATATGTCTCCGACTATATAAGGAAAAGACGATGGTCATATATCGGTCATGTCCTACGAATGCAAAACAACAGAATACCACTACAGGCGCTCACTTGGGTTCCTGAGGGTAAGCGGAAAAAAGGAAGACCAAAAGAAACACTCAGAAGAACAATAATAAGAGAAGGAAGAACTCATGTTACTTTAAGCATTAATTTAAAGGCATGCAACATTATAAAGTTAACATAACAGCATTCATTTACAGTATGAAATCATAATACAAAATGAGTTGTTTTTTTTTTCTTTAAACAAACAAGGTAGTAATTGGGAAAAAATAAAAAAAATAATAAAATAAAAATAAACAAAACAATAAATAAATAACAATAAATAAATTCTGTATACCGACACTCATTGATGCGGTCAAACCGTCTACAATTAATCGGTATTTTTGAATGTGCCATCAATCATCAATACAAAAATTACATAACACATTCTCGCTTATTTCCCATACATTCTTGGTGGAAAATGAAATAGTAATAATAACACTTTCTTACTCACACTTCTGTGGCAGGTAAAAGAAAAAAAAATGTAAATCTGGTTATTATCATATACATCATCCCATTTAAGCAAACGAAAACATCATTCACATTTCTAAAGTACAGTGGTATGCGGGTATATTCTCACACATATTACATTATATAATAATATTTTAAAGTGAATATAATAATATTACGTGGATATAAAACAAATTATTCACAAAAAAAACGAGCGGAAGAGGAAAAGAAATGTTGACCTATTGATGAGATGTTGACAAGCAAATGCTGTTTCTATGGGGGTAGATAATCAGTGTTGAGAAGTGTTTGAAAAGTGCTTTGTTAAATGAATATTGTCTCTAGGTAGGGCTTTTTAGGTGCTGTGGGAAGGCTGTTCCATAAGTAGGCCCCCAGAGTAGGAACTAGACTCTCTATTAATTTTTGCTTATAATAAATTTACTGTTGTTTTTACATGTAACCTTCTACAAAATCGCACTGTTCATCACTAATTGCTGTCGTGTTTTTTGTTTGCTTACTTGTGGCGAGGCGCGTGCCTTTCAGCGTGTTTGGTTATATCAGAGCGTATTAACCATCCAAAATAAAGTGAACTCCGTTCGCTTCTAACCCGATCAGCTGATAGATACTATGTCCTGAAAAGGATTAATACCATCTATCTGCTAGCGTAAAACCCTAAAAAGGACACGCTAGCCACGCCATCTTTTTTCCTCACATGAAGCTGCATATTTATTCCTCGCATGAGGTTGCATTTGCACCCGCCCAAACCCGGCCCCGACAAGACCACATGTCCCAACACTAGAAGACCCAATGACAAACTGTGTCACTGTAGTGATCCTCTGTGTTCTCACACAAGAGACCTAATGACACATGAATGTCACTGTACCGGTCCCTGTGTCTAGACACATGATCCTAGCTAAAGGTCGGACAAGAGCGTTGGGTCTTCACAGCTAAGGTTCATGACTATAATGTTAGGCACAGACACTACAAAGCATACTTGTAATTTTTTATGCATAACGACGCTCCGCTTTCTAAATACGGCTAATTCAGTATTATACACTAATATTAATATTAGCAATATAAATTCTTAAATATTGGTTTTGCATTTTTATATTCCAAAATTATTTACTTAATTTTTAAAACCTATGATGTAATTTTAAAATCTGCTAACTTCCCTTTAAAATTAAAAATTATTTTTAAATTATTTCCCTTGACGCTCAACATTGCTGGCGTTAATTACGGCGTTGCGGTATTTAAATTCTTGGTTTTCGGAATGTTTAGGGCATCATATCTTAATACCTAGCAGCAATTTCCACAGAAATATCAAGTCCGCACTTTTGTATGTATCTAAAAGATGGGACAGCACAAATACGACAACCAGAAAGAGAAAACAATTTCATAGAATGGTGCCTGCTTGCGTAGATCAGAAGAGCTGAAATGGTATGACACGATCACTAAAGTAGACATGATAAAAAATACTTAGATAAACACCAGTAGAACAACAAGTTGACATAGTTGTGATACGATCACTAAACGTAGAAATGAAGAAAAATACTAGACAAAACACCAGTAGAACAATATCTGAAATGGTGTGACACGATCACTAAAGTAGAAATGAAGAAAAATAATAGACAAACACCAGTAGAACAAGAGGTGCTGTTTGGGTAGGACACACTTGAATAAAATAAGTCGATAGCAGTACAAGGGAGTTCCTATTGTAAACTTGTCATGGTAAGAGAGAAAACGGAGGGAGAACAAAACACATATTGAGAAGAGATATGGTGACAGTCATGAAGGGATAAATAAGACATGGAAGCCAAGCATAAATTGATAGCACAGGACAGGTAGGAATGTATGATAATGTTTTGACTGAGGCCATGTACTCCACGGGGAGCATGACAGTTACAGATGATGATGATGGACATGCTGGCAGGTTTTCTGGGACTGAGAGAGAATGTTGATGACATGTTGGAGGTTTTCTGGGACTGAGAAGAGAAATTGTTGATGACCATGCTGGCAGGTTGTCCTGGACTGAGAGAGAAATGTTGATGATATGGGACTTCATTGACATGGCAGGTATTCTGGGACTGAGGAGAGAAATGTTGATGACATGCTGGCAGGTTTTCTGGGGCACTGAAGAAAGAAATCCAATGACATTGGGCAGGCGGTTTGCTGGGGATGCTACACACCTCAATCTCTCTCAGTCCCAGAAACCTGCCCAGCTATGTCATTCCGCATTGTCGTTCTCCGATTCCCTTAAAAAACGCTGCCAGATGTCAGCAAATCTCCCCGACAACGTTCCCCGTATCGCAATCGCAGTCTACCCAGAAATACCTGCCCAACCAAATCATCAACAATTTCTCTCTCAGTACCCAAAGACGATACCTGTCCAACATATCATCAACATTTCTCTAAGTCAGTCCCTTAGACAAAAACCGTAACATTCCTCATTACATGCCGAACAAAGACATCAACATTTCTCTCCCTCAGTCCATAAAACCCTTTGTGTCAGCATGTCCATTCATCATCTGTAGACTGTCATCTCCCGTGGAGTACATGGGCCTCAGTCAAAACATATCATTAGCATTCCTAGCCTGTTCCGTTGCTATCAATTTATGCTGCCGCTACATGTCTTATTTATTCCCTTCATGACTGTCACCATATCTCTCGTACTCAATTCATGTGTTTTTGTTCTCCCTCCGTTTCTTTCTCTATACCCATGACAAGTTTTTTGACAATAGGAACTACCTGTTGTAATGCAATCGACTTATTTTATTCCAAGTGTGTTCCTACCCAACAGCACCTCTTGTTTCTACTGGTGTTTTGTGCTAGTAATTTTTTCTTCATTTCTAACTTAGTGATCGTGTCACAACCAATTCCAGATATTGTTCTAACTGGTGTTGTGGCTATTATTTTTTCTTCATCTTTCTAACTTTAGTGATCGTATCACACTATTGTCAACCTTGGTTTAAATACGGGTGGTTTATCTAGTTGGGGGTTTATCTCAATGTCTACTTTAGTGTGATCTGTCCATACCATTTCAGCTCTCCTGATCATACGGCAAGCACCATTCTATGAAATTGTTTTCCTCTTTCTGGTTGTCCGTATTATGTTGCTGTTCAATCTTTTAGGATACATACAAACAGCATGCGGACTTGATATTTCTGTGGAAATTGCTGCTAGGTTATTACAGATATGAATGCCCTAAACATTCCATAAAACCCAGAATTAAACATACCGCAACGCCGTAATTAACGCCAGCAATGTTTACAGGCGTCAAGGGAAAATAATTTAAAAATACATTTCATTTAATATTAAAGGGGACAGTTAGCAAATTATTTAAAATTAATCCATCAGGTTTTGACAAAGTAATATTATAGTAAAATTTTCAATTTTGGAATATTAAAAATGCAAACAATATTTTAAGAATTTATATTGCTAATATTAAAACACATATTAGTGTATACATACTTTGAATTAGCCGTATTTAGAAAGCGGATCGTCGTATTTCATGCATAAAAAATTACAAGTATGCTTGTAGTGTCCCCTATGCCTAACATTATAGTCATGAACCTTAGATGTTAAGACCCAACGCTCTCTGTCCGACCTTTAGCTAGGATCATGTGTCTATAACACAGGGACCGGTACATGAACATTCAATGTGTCATAATAGGTCTCTTGTGTGAGGAACACAGAGGATCACTACCAGTGACACAGTTTGTCATTGGGTCTTCTAAATGTTGGAAATCAGTGGTCCTTGTCCGTGGCCGGGTTTTGGGCGGGGTGGCACATGTCAACCTCAAGCATGCGAGGAAAAACATATGCCAACCTTCAGTGCGAGGGAAAAAAAAGGGCGTAGCTAAGCGAGTTCCTTTTTAGGGTTTTTTACTGCTAGACTCTAGATACAGATGGTATTAATCCTTTTCAGGGACATAGTATCTATCAGCTGATTCGGGTTTAGCAGCGAACGGCGGAGTTCACTTTATTTTTGGATTGGTTTAATACGCTCTCGAATATTCCCAAACACGCTGAAAGGCACGCGCCTCGCCACAAGTAAGCCAAAAGCAAAAAACGACACAGCAATTAGTGATGAACATGCGATTTTGTAGAAGGTACATGTAAAAACAACTAGTAAATTTATTATCCTAGAAAATTAATAGAGAGTCTATTCCTACTCTGGGGCCGTACTTATGGAAACAGCCTTCCCACAGCACCTAAAAAGCCTACCTAGACAAATATTCATTTAACAAGCACTTTTTCAAACACTTCCTCAACAGCTGATTATCTACCCCCAATAAGAAACAGCATTATTAGGCTATGTAACATCTCATCAATAGGTCAAACATTTCTTTTCCTCTTCCGCTCGTTTTTTTGTGTGTGAATAATTTGTTTTTATATTCATGTAATATTATTATATATTCATTTAAAATATTATTATATAATGTAATATGTGTGTGAGAATATACCCGCATACATACCACTGTACTTTAGAAATGTGAATGTTTTCCGTTTGCTTAAATGGGATGAGGTGTATTATGATAATAACCAGATTTACATTTTTTTTTCTTTACCTGCCACAGAAAGTGAGTAAGAATGTGTTATTATTACTATTTCATTTTCCACCATAAATTCTTTAAGCGCCAAACACGGCGCATAAGGCAGAAACCACTGCTCTCCAGGTTGTTCGTTGTGACGCCACTCCTCTTAGCTCTTGCACATTATTTAGGCCCAACGTTCTTCCTTCTCTTATTATTGTTCTTCTGAGTGTTTCTTTTGGTCTTCCTTTTTTCCGCTTACCCTCAGGAACCCAAGTGAGCGCCTGTAGTGGTATTCTGTTGTTTTGCATTCGTAGGACATGACCGATATATGACCATCGTCTTTTCCTTATATAGTCGGAGACATATTTCTGCCTAGAGTCTTCTCTTATTTGTCGATTAGTCTTGAATTCTTTCCAACTGATGTTCATGAGTTTTCTAAGACATTTGTTCTCGAATGTATTCAGCTTGTTCTCCAATGATTTTGTTATTTTCCAACTCTCACAGCCGTATGTTAACACTGAGATAACATTTGAATTAAACAGACGAAGCTTGGTATGTATATTCAATGATCGTAATTTCCAAATGTTAGATAATCTATTGAAGGCGCTAGCTGCCAAAGCAATTCTAGTATGGATTTCTCTTGTTGTGTCACCATCCTGAGTCATTTTACTGCCTAAATAATTGAAACTTTCAACTTTCTGTAGTTTTTTTCCCCGTTCAAGATGATATCAAAGGTCTCGTTAGAAAAGTTCATAGCTTTAGTTTTAGAGGCATTTATTTGGAGACCAATTTTAACCGAGAGATGACACAAATTATTTATTGCTTCTTGGGATTGTCTTGGTGTTGAACTTAAGAATGCTACATCATCTGCGAAATCCAGGTCCCCCAGGAATTTTCCATTTGTCCATTTTATACCCAATTGTTCATTGTGGGTATAGTTTCTCATAACCCAATCAATAGCTATTCCAAAAAGTAGTGGTGACATAATACAGCCTTGTTTCACCCCTGTTTCTACTGTAAACCATTCTGTATTCCCTTTATTTGTTCTAACACAACATCTTGCATTGTCATATAGCGCTTTGATTATATTCACATATTTTGTTGGAAAACCATAGATTGTAAGTATCTTCCACAATGATGGGCGGTGTAGACTATCAAAGGCTTTTGAAAATCGACGAAGGTGATAATAAGTGGCGATTGCCTTTCCACTGATTCTTCTATAATTGTTCTTAGTGTGAATATTTGATCAATACATGATCGTTTCGGCCTGAAACCCGCTTGTTNTTCTCTGATCTTTTCGTCAGCATGCAATTTAAGTCTTTCTAACATCATGCAACATAATAATTTTCCAGGTACTGATAATAGAGATATACCACGCCAGTTATTACAGTCTGATAGATCACCTTTCTTCGGTAACTTTACAATAATACTGTCTTTCCATTGTTGTGGTGGTTGTTCTTCTCTCCATACTTCATTTATAATATCTAAAATTCTCAAGAGGTTGTTGTCATTAACTGCTTTAATCATTTCCCCTGAAATTTCGTCAACTCCAGCAGCTTTAAAATTTTTTAATCTTTTAACGGCTTGTTTGATCTCGTCCAGCGTGAATTCATCGCAAGTTATTGGCAAGGTGGTTGTGGATGTTTCATTATTAAAATCAGGTGTTACTGTTGGTGGTGGTCTGTTTAGCACCTCCATGAAGTGCTCAGCCCATCTCTTCATTTGTTCTTTTTCTGTTGGTATTGAATTCCCTAATTTACCTTTAACAGGTGTTTCCATAGCAGTAGGCTGGTGACATAGTTGTTTTGTAATTTGATAAAGGCACCTACTATTACCAGTTCTTGCAGCATTTTCAGCTTCTACGGCCAGTTCATTGATGAAATGTCTTTTATCTCTTCGAGTTTTTGTCTTCACTTCTTTATTTAACAAGTTATAAGTTAGTTTGCAAGATTCAACTGCATTATGTGTACTTGCCGCTAGTAGTTTAAGTTTTGCTGTTTTCCTTTCTTGTATTTTATCCCAAGTATCTTCTCTCATCCATTTTTTCTTTTTATGTACTAGGTATCCGGGGGTCGCTACAGCTGCTTCTGTCATTGCTGTTCTCAGTTGTTCCCATTTAGTATCGATTGTCTTGGTGGTGATATCGTTGTCAATTTTGCCTAAAGCATCGAAATAGTTGTTCATTTTGACATTATATTCCTTCTTTATATCATTTGATTGCAGTCTGTGTACATCTATTCTTCTATTTTTATTCGGTTGGTATAACTTCTTCAGTTTAATTCTCATTTTAGCTATGCAGAGGTTATGATCGCTTCCGATCTCTGCACCTCTGTATGCTCTGACGTCTTGAACTGATGAGCGAAATTTAGCGCTTATGCAGAAGTGATCTATCTGGTTCTTAGTTCTGCCATCAGGTGAATTCCATGTTATCTTGTGGATATTCTTATGTGGAAAGATGGTGTCTGCCACAACGAGGTTTGATATTTCACAAAGTTCTAGAAGTCTTTCGCCATTTTGATTCAAACAGCCTATGCCATGAGTACCGAGATATCTTTGTACTCCATCGTTGTTGTCACCTACTTTGGCGTTAAAATCACCCATGACTGCTATTATGTCATGCTTGGGTATTGTGTTGATGGTACTTAGAAGTGCTTCATAGAAGTCATCTTCATATAGTATGCAAGATAAATGAGAGTGAAAGGGCAAAATGTTAGACGGGCCTGCACGCCCAATACTTAACCCTTCGAAAATAATGTTCGTTCGTTCGTTCGTTCGTTCGTTCGTACTCCTTACTTCTTCCTTCTTCTAACTTGGTTTATGCATCTCATCTATTTCCTCGTATCTCATAATCCTTGCCTTTCCATGCCGCTCCTTTTCTCTGCATTTACCGTCATTTCTCCTATTTCTCTCTCCATCTGGACTCGTGTATCGGTAATCTCGTCGATCCACATCTCTTCCACTACTACTTCTCTTATTTCTCTCTCTATATCGGCTCTGAGATCGGTACTCTCTTTGATCTCTACTTCCCCTTCTGTTCTCCTTGTTCTTCGACTCTTTGTATTTTCTATCGATATATCTGTAAAGTGCAGCTATCTCTTTCTCGTCCTCCCTTTCACAACCATTTCTTCGTCCATGGGCCCTGCTATCCTTGTCCATACGACTACCATCGCAATCTTCGTCAGACACTGACCAGTCTGAGTACCCTGATATGGACGTGTCTAAATCTTGTTGTCTTCTCCTGTTATGTCTATGATCGACTTTGTCTACTTCTCCTGTTATGTCTATGATCGACTTTGTCTACTTCTCCTGTTATGTCTATGATCGACTTTGTCTACTTCTCCTGTTATGTCTATGATCGACTTTGTCTACTTCTCCTGTTATGACTATGATCGACTTTGTCTACTTCTCCTGTTATGTCTATGATCGACTTTGTCTACTTCTCCTGTTATGTCATTGATCGACTTTGTCTACTTCTCCTGTTATGTCTATGATCGACTTTGTCTACTTCTCCTGTTATGTCTATGATCGACTTTGTTTACTTCTCTTGCCCAACTCTTTCTCATTGGTCTCACCTCTAACTGTGTCGTATTTCTCAACTTTGCCAGGCGCCTATCATAATCGGACGAATCGTCTGATGACGTCCAATACCTCTTCGTCACTCGTTTAATCCCTTGCGCCATCTCTTCCTGTGCCTGTGTACCTTCTGCTGCGGTTTCCTCACCATCCCGAGTGTCTCCCTGTGAACTGTCTTGTTCTCTCAATCTCTCTTCTCCATCCTGTAATCTGTGCTCATATTCCATCATTGTCATGTCTGCCTCATTCTCCGAGTTATCCCACTCGGTTCTCAATCTTCGTATCTCCTCCGAAATATCATTATCCTGCAAATTGTCCTGTACATCCTGCGTAGTCACTATCCTGTCATCCTCCGGCGTATCTCGCATTTTTTCTTCTTGTTCTTGGTATGTGTTTTGTGGCGGTGGGGTTAACCAATTTGGTATGTGTTTTGTGGGGGTGGGGTTAACCAACTTGTATGTGTTTTGTGGGGGTGGGGTTAACCACCTTGGGATGTGTTTTGCGGGGTGGGGTTAACCAACTTGGTATGTGTTTTGTGGGGGAAGAGGGGGTTAACCAACTTGGTATGTGTTTTGTGGGGGTGGGGTTAACCAACTTGGTATGTGTTTTGTGGGGGTGGGATTAAGCAATTTGGTATGTGTTTTGTGGGGGGGGGTGGGGTGGGATTAACCAACTTGGTATGTGTTTTGGGGGGGGGGGGGTTAACAAACTGGGGTGGGGTTTTGGGGGGGGGGGGTTAACCAACTTGGTATGTGTTTTGTGGGGATGGGGTTAACCAACTTGGTATGTGTTTTGTGGGGGTGGGGTTAACCAACTTGGTATATGTTTTGTGGGGGAAGAGGGGGTTAACCAACTTGGTATGTGTTTTGGGGGGGTGGTGGGGTTAACCAACTTGGTATGTGTTAGCTCTACCGTACGCTTACTACACCTATGACCATTTACAATGTGAACACACCAAACCAGTTTTATAGTGTTGACGGCACTTTGATGGTCCGCAACCAGACGATACGTCAAGGCCTAAAATCCCACCCGCTGCAGACCCAAATAGAACAGCCCCAACTAAGATGGTTTGGCCATGTCTGCAGAATGGGAGAAGATCGGCTACCACGACAAGCATGGGAAACAAAGAGCCAGGGATCCAGACCTCCAGGACGACCCAGAATCCGCTGGGAGGACAACATTAGACAATCTTTGAAGGACCGAGGCCTAGAATGGAACCAAGCCAGGAAGAAGACAGCTGAAAGAATAGTCTGGCGCTCTCTCTTCCAAACCTCTACACTTCACGGTAGAAGGGGAACGACTAAGTAAGACGGCACTTTGTGACTGGGAGGAGTTATTTGAAGATGACATCGCATTTGGTGGTATTTAATATTGCATGTAGAGATACACGTTTTAACAAATACAGACTGCCCAAGTAAGCAGTCTAGTGTGTCAATTTATTGATCTTATAAAGCATAAGAATTTTTAAAATTAAAACTACACAGGAAGAGAACATTATTATAGGAGTCTGTTATTGCTTAGTATGCTTTGATATACCTATAAAACATAATGTTCCTTTATTTCGCATTAAAATATACATAACGCTTATCTGTTATGACTCCCCAAAACTTTGTTGTTTCCCTTGCATGACGATTACCTCCCTTACATATATTATGCTACATGTTTACATGATTCACAGGATTCAGAATTTCATTCCAGTCTCTAAACACATCCTGGCCCATCTAGAGATATGACTAAAATTAGTTCTATGATATGATATTAAATAACATCTTCTGTCATTATGATTAATAAGTTGAATTAAAATTAAATCCAGAGTGCTGAAGAACTAGTTGTCAATATCCCATCTTACTAGTACTATATTTTCAGACAATTTAATATTTTAAGTAAGACTTCACACATAAGCAGAAAGTATTTTGAACTTACTGGTTCTTGTCAGAGACTTGATTGGAAACAATAATCCAAATCTATATACAATGTTTACGATGACAATATATTTAAGTCTTCACACCAGTTCAAAACGTCACGAAAAGTGATAATATAAAATCTAAAATAAGGGAAAGGGGTGAGAAATGGTGAATGTAATAATGACTGTTGTTTGCTAGTAAGGTACTATTGTAGCGGAAGGTAACTCAAGAGCTGTAGAGATCTACGTAAGAAACACTGAGCTCTCTAAAGATCTACCTTGATAAAATCATGTCTGTTTTCAAGTTTCCGAATATTTTTAATTTAGAAAGCGTACAGCCTGGATGTAAATTTTATCTCTGCCAGATAATCTGTTTTCTACAGTCCCATCAACAGAGTGGTAGAACATTGAAACTAAATGATATTTTACCGAAATGTCAACTTGACTTTAAAGAAAAGATTACGTTCCTGTCTCACACAGTTTATAACTTTAGTGAATTTTTGTAACCGACCTATTCTGAGTTTTCTGTAGGAAAAGGATGAGGGGGTGGGGGGAATACCTTTAATCCTGAGGATACTACAAATTTAAATGTCAGTGACAGACAGCTGAAGAAAGTAATATGAACTTACTGGTACTGTCAGAGATTAACTAAGAAACTGGTTAGTACAACTGAACACAATAATACAAATCTATGTACTGGTACTGTCAGAGACTGGCTAAGAAACTAGTTTGTACAACTGAATACAATAATGCAAATATATGTACTGGTACTGTCAGAGATTAACTAAGAAACTAGTTAGTACAACTGAACACAATAATGCAAATCTATGTACTGGTACTGTCAGAGATTAACTAAGAAACTAGTTAGTACAACTGAACACAATAATGCAAATCTATGTACTGGTACTGTCAGAGATTAACTAAGAAACTAGTTAGTACAACTGAACACAATAATACAAATCTATGTACTGGTACTGTCAGAGACTGGCTAAGAAACTAGTTAGTACAACTGAATACAATAATGCAAATATATGTACTGGTACTGTCAGAGATTAACTAAGAAACTAGTTAGTACAACTGAACACAATAATGCAAATCTATTTACTGGTACTGTCAGAGATTAACTAAGAAACTAGTTAGTACAACTGAACACAATAATGCAAATCTATGTAATGGTACTGTCAGAGATTAACTAAGAAACTAGTTAGTACAACTGAACACAATAATGCAAATCTATGTACTGGTACTGTCAGAGATTAACTAAGAAACTAGTTAGTACAACTGAACACAATAATGCAAATCTATGTACTGGTACTGTAAGAGACTAGCTAAGAAACTAGTTAGTACAACTGAATATAATAATATAAATCTATGTACTGGTACTGTCAGAGACTAGCTAAGAAACTAGTTAGTACAACTGAATATAATAATATAAATCTATGTACTGGTACTGTCAGAGACTAGCTAAGAAACTAGTTAGTACAACTGAATATAATAATATAAATCTATGTACTGGTACTGTCAGAGACTAGCTAAGAAACTAGTTAGTACAACTGAATATAATAATATAAATCTATGTACTGGTACTGTCAGAGACTAGCTAAGAAACTAGTTAGTACAACTGAATATAATAATATAAATCTATGTACTGGTACTGTCAGAGACTAGCTAAGAAACTAGTTAGTACAACTGAATATAGTAATATAAATCTATGTACTGGTACTGTCAGAGACTGGCTAAGAAACTAGTTAGTACAACTGAATATAATAATATAAATCTATGTAGTGGTACTGTCAGAGACTAGCTAAGAAACTAGTTAGTACAACTGAATATAATAATATAAATCTATGTACTGGTACTGTCAGAGACTAGCTAAGAAACTAGTTAGTACAACTGAACATAATAATATAAATCTATGTACTAGTACTGTCAGAGACTAGCTAAGAAACTAGTTAGTACAACTGAATATAATAATATACATCTATGTACTGGTACTGTCAGAGACTAGCTAAGAAACTAGTTAGTACAACTGAATATAATAATATAAATATATGTACTGGTACTGTCAGAGACTAGCTAAGAAACTAGTTAGTACAACTGAATATAATAATATAAATCTATGTACTGGTACTGTCAGAGACTAGCTAAGAAACTAGTTAGTACAACTGAATATAATAATATAAATCTATGTACTGGTACTGTCAGAGACTAGCTAAGAAACTAGTTAGTACAACAACTGAATATAATAATATAAATCTATGTACTGGTACTGTCAGAGACTAGCTAAGAAACTAGTTAGTACAACTGAATATAATAATATAAATCTATGTACTGGTACTGTCAGAGACTAGCTAAGAAACTAGTTAGTACAACTGAACACAATAATACAAACCTCTCTACTTCACGTGCTTATTTAGTTTTGGTTTGACCTCGTGTTATCTGTCTTTTTCGTAATTATCTTTTTCTGTGTGTTTGTGTTTTTATACTTATTATTTCACCTATATTTCCCCACTGTTTTTTTTTTTTTTTTTTTTTTGCCGTTTTCTCTTTTCTCATTATCACCATTATCCTTCAATTCCTGAAGGAGCATAGACCTACTCAAAATGTGTGTCAGTGTTACCGGTTGTTTTTCTTTACTGGACTGTCACTGATGTTGTCAGGGCTGTCGGGCTTACAACATGTGGCCGATGTATTTCTTGGTAACGCGAATATAATGTGGGCCTTTCTTTTGCGTATGATGATGATCTGGTTAATGATAATAGGACCCGGTAACGAAGCAAGATGGGTCAATACATGATGACCATTTAGCACGGATAAACACTATACTCGTTGGAAGAGTTAGTGTTAAGAACATATTTATTAATGACGAAATTTTTCATCAGTAGTTTACAGACATTCTTCATCAGCAATGGTCATGGTAAGAAAATGTACATAGCACAATTACAATTCACCAAAGACGTTGACCGACTGCACTAACCGTTACCACATCAAGGTTAACGGATTGGTAGTATACATGGTCCTGACGAAGTGACCATGTTAATATTCTTTACGTAGTTATCTATATTCCTTTACGCTTCAATCAGCTCCTAGCATTAGTGGGACGTACTTGCAACTTGACATATCTGGTCAAGGGGAAGCTCTGCCATAACGTTACAGGAGACCAAGTATCGGAGGCAAGATACTTAAAACGGGCCGTTTCTTGCTAAATATTTAAATTACAAATTTCTTGGCATAGCTCACTCAAGAAGAGTGTATGCATCTTTCAGATGATCATAATTGCTACATATTCGTGTCTTCCCTTGACCATGGTAAGAACACCATAATCAATCACGTCTATACCCGACTCTAGTTATCTGGATCTGCCTCAATTACGTTGCCGTATAGCAACAAATCACCGCGACATACCACGCCATACCCGTTTAATAATGGTGCACGGTCGTACGCAAATAATATAACATACAATTAACCTAGATGCGCTCAAATGTGCGTTTACAAAACACTAGACGTGCACTCAAGGATCTCAAACATTTAACTCCCCCTCTATAAATATAAAATAACTAAACAGTCAGGTTCTCCCGTCTTGTGCCATCCTCTCAAGATCTTTCCATCTTTACTTTATCAATTTTATTTCTGTCTCTAGTTAATGTCTACGTGTGTTGTCTGGTCTCGCTTTATATCTCAACCCTTCGAAAATAAAGTTCGTTCGTTCGTTCGTTCGTACTCTGGTCATTCCAAAACATGGACTGTTTTGTAATGCTACCAACAGGTTTCCTTAATGTGTGTCATATCTAAGTCCAGCATCATCGTCTAATCTTTGTCTCATAACCTATCTACACTTGTCAACTTTGTCTCATAACCTATCTACACTTGTCAACTTTGTCTCATAACCTATCTACACTTGTCAACTATGTCTCATAACCTTTCTACACGAGTCATCTATGTCTCATAACCTTTCTACACTTGTCAACTTTGTCTCATAACCTTTCTACACGAGTCAACTATGTCTCATAACCTTTCTATACGTGTCAACTTTGTCTCATAACCTATCTATACGTGTCAACTTAGTCTCATAACCTTTCTACACGAGTCAACTATGTCTCATAACCTATCTATACGTGTCTACTTTGTCTCATAACCTATCTATACGTGTCAAATTTGTCTTATAACCTTTCTACACGAGTCAACTATTTCTCATAACCTATCTACGCTTGTCAACGTTGTCTCATAACCTATTTACACTTGTCATCTTAGTCTACAGTTTGTGATTGTGGCTGATGAAGGGAGACATTAGCAAAAGTACCAATGCTTCTAGCGTACAGATGTAAACGTAACTTCCCTTTAAATGAATAAATCAACACGTGTATCTATCGGATATTCATGTTACGAAGGTCAAAACAAGGGGCAATAAATACCATTTGGGTAATACATTTTAATTGTTGTTTTATTTTGAGAAGCAAAATAGAATGAAACAAATTTTTTAAATCAAAAGTGGAAATAACCTGTCGTTACATGAGCCAACAAAAATGGCGGCCCACTATGACGTCATGTGTTAAACCCAGCAGCGCTCACGTTAAGCTCTAATGTTAATGGTCACATCATTTTATTTAAAAATTGCCCATTAATTTTATTTACTTTGATATTTGTTTCATAAAAAATACTTTTGAAAGAGTCAAGAAATAACAAGTTTAAAGTAGGCTTTTTCAATCACACTATATATATATCCAAACCATAATTCCCGCCGTAAGGTATTTCGGTCTGTCGGTGTGTCACACTTTGCAAACCGTCATTTGCACACTTTTTTATATTTTCGAGAGAGTACATTAACTTTCGACCACAGTTAAGTGTGTGCCACTGTGGTTGAAAGTTAGACAATAATTGTATTGTTTCCCCTCTCGAAAATAGAAAAGTGCGCAAATGAAGGTGTTCATGAACAGTTTGATTATGGAAAGAAGCCAATAACGCGATTGATAAACATATTTAATACATCCATATAATTTTCACTACACATATCTAATGGCGGTCGCCTGCAATGAAATGACCACAATAGTAATAGTACCATTTCGAATACATGTAACAGAAACAACACACTATAATTAATAACCTGTCAGTGTTGACGGGTTATTGCTAATGTGTATATATATATATATATATATATATATATATATATATATATATATATATCTGTTTCGAATGGTTAATAGAATGAATGTCAGAACTCATGCTCAGACGGGAGCTAGAGGTATTTATGTAAGTTGTGAGTTGAAGTTAGTGAATGTTAAGTTTGACTGTGGGCATGAATGCATTGGAGCAGTAAGCACTAATGTCGAGTTCACGGGCATGACTGAGTTGTTGTGAAGGAAGTAGTGGTGAAGACTGGGCAGGTGTGAAAAGGGTCATGGGTGGTAAGGCATTCGAGAGAGAGAGAGATTGGAGCGAGAAAGTATGTTGAGTTATAGTGACATTCGTTCCATTGGATGATGTTCCAATTATGCACCTCATACATTGTGCATATCTTATGATGCTTGGCGAAAGCGGCAGTCTGCCTGTGTCATTGTGTTTATGATTTAGTTTGTGACATAAAGTCGTCGGATATCGTACCTACGTGTTGGAGTTCAGTGAATTGATTATCTGTGAATAACGAGCCATTGTGGCCGTTGATCATATTTGGAGGTTCGGACCACTGCCCTTTCAGTAGATAGTATGTTGAAAGGTAAAATATGTAAAACTTCCTTCTTTCAGACTGACTCTACATTTTTCTCATACCCACTGTTGAACAATCGATTTCACCCGAAAAACAGCAGTGAAATATCAAATGTCGAACTTTATTAACATAAGTTGTCACATGGGTAAAAAAAAATGTGCCCAACCTTCCTCTTGAAGGTAGGCAGTCTTGTATAATAAAAGCTTCTTCAGCTTCCTAACAATTTCATGTATCATCTATCTCATACGTACTTTGTCTTCTTTGCTACTGCTTGTTCCATCTATCAAAATGTCATTTAATTTCTTCAGGCAAACATATTGTCTTTCTCCTTTACTGACTGCTCTATCTACGTTGTCTTTCATATATCCCTTGGTATATCTAACTGAGAAAAAACTGGCCTTACCGCCAGGGCTGTCGTTTTGCCAAGTCTATTTTGCATTTTTTTTCTCTTGCTAATCTGTCCTTGTCTGCTGAGCTACACATGCTAGTAATAGATCAACATGTTCAACATACCTGGTTTTGTTTCTTTATCGAAATACACTTTTTCTTTCACAACCATTTTGTCCTCAGAATAAATACTATCACAAAAATACTGTCGTACACCAGTTTATGATAAATAATGTACTGAGCGGTTCCTATCACTCTTTAACTCACAGTACATTCTGGCTGACTACCTACGCTGAGCGCGTTCGACATTCAACTTTAACACTTGGGAGACAACCCTTTTCTCTACCTACGCCTAGCGCGTCTCAATCCCAACTGCCTAATCCCCGTTCTAACATTATTCGTTCACTCTTAAAATGTGTTCACTCAATCACACTTTTCACGTGCGTACTTTTTTTTGAGCACAACTCACTAACTTATCAAGGATTGTAATTTATAGTTGACTCCCTTTGCTAAATATACACAAATCCATATTCTCCTCTTTAAACCTTATTACAAAATCTTAACATGCAAATTGCTTCTACCATAATTTGGATCTCACCCAATATGCTTCACTCTAAACAAAAACGTCATTTTACAAAAAGAGATTTCTAGATTTATCTCCCTTTGCACAAAACTCTCCTGCACTCATATTACCCCCCTTAAACAAAGGCGAAGTCTTTTTAAAATTTTTTCTTCATTATTCCCTAACCATTTGTCTACACTCTTTTACTTGACTAAAACCCAAACCTACCGTTTACACCATGTTTGTCGCTCCATGTATAATGTAACATATATATATATATATATATATATATATATATATATATATATATATATATATATATATATATATATATATATATATATATATACATATTTGTCAATGTGCACTCACAGCTAAGCACTTGACTATAGGCCAATTTTGTTATTTACACTTAAAACACTCCACTCTGTGTCTCTGTGTGTGTGTGTGTTTTGTTTTTCATATAAACACGGCAGTGAATTGTTCAGTAGCCCCCCCCCCCCCACCCCCATTTTCAGCCATAATTGATTATGTCAATGCGCCCATGAGGTGATAGCCCTCGGCTGCTGTTTCTTTTTCTTTTTTGTGTACAGTTTGGTACCAGCCACGTCACAGGAGTTGCCAGAATAATGTCCTATCAACTTTAGACTGCCTTAGGGACAGACTCCGGATTTATCACAAGGGTTTAATCCCGAAGACTTTCCCGTAAACGGATATTCCCGCAAGACACCGTAGGTTTGAAATCAGAGTTTAACCTTCTGGTAGCTAGGCTACCGACTAGCCTTATCTACCCGAACTATCTGTTTTTCTCCACGGCTGTTTATCCAGCATTCACAACCAACCCGTATATCTAGAGGTTCTTCAACCATCCACAACCCACGTGACTCGCCTAGTAGGAAGACAAGTTCCGTCCCCTGGCGGCCGTATGGTAAATTGATTTTATTTTCGGGCTTTTATTCTAGTTTATTTGTGACGTCACTATGTGCCTGTGATACTGAAATGTCACAGACAACTTTTTTGTTTGGCGGAACTTTACTCTAGTTTATTTGTGACGTCACTATGTGCCTGTGATACTGAAATGTCACAGACAACTTTTTTCTTTATGGCTGTCACGGATTGCCTCCCTTTAGATCTGCAGTAGTGGTCGACCAAGAGTATCTAATATTGGTCTTCAAAGGTTTCTAACTTCGCGCAAGATTACTCTTGGCAGAGTTGTTGGTAGAAGGATAATGATGCTTCTGTCTCAAGGAAGTTTTCACAAGATGTTTTCAGAAGTCAAGCACAATGCTGCATAGGGCAGAGCTGTGACGCATTGATAGAAATGTCTGTCTCTTTTCTCCGAGTTGTCTGCACTGTTTTCTTTCTAATTTTGTCTACGCCCACGTTTCTGTCATTTTTTTTCTTAACAGCGCTAATTCTCTCTCTGATTCTTTCAATCTTACTACAGACCACCTCCAGTCACGTGCAAAGCGACACTTTGCAAAAGAATCTTTTATGTAGATTCCTGAGGGAAGCAGCAAATATCTCAGTTTCTGTGAGTACAGGGTACCCCGAACACAGAGGAAATTCTCTGTCTTTTATTCTTGCCGTCTTTCTGTTTGCCAGACGAGCGTAAGTCGCTCGCAGAAACGGGCGAGTCAGTTAACTTTACGCTTCTTTCCTTCGGCTAGCGGCAACCACAGAAGCTCTGGCGTGGTATTACGGCTTTTGTTCTCTTTTCATCTTGAATGATCTGCTTATGCGAACCGACCATCTGACATTGTTCTTACTATAAAAGGGCTGGTCTCTAACACTTGTTACCAGCTGCGTCGTCTAGGATTTTGCTGCCAGTCTGTACTACGGTTGAGGTCACAAAGAAGGTACTCGAAATCCCCCTTGTTTTCTGCTTCGTCTGCAAATTGTAACGCTTTCACGTTGATATTAAAGGCCTTCTGCAACATACACGCGTTTCCCAAACACACAATAAAATGTGCTGCCTTTCTAAGAAAAACCTTGAAATATGCAAGTTGACCTAAATTTTAAATTCCATTCATGTCTTTTTCTACACTATGTTACCAAAAACAAAAGACAGATGGACTAAAGGATAGCGAGAAGGGAGAGGCAGAAAGCCGAACACTAAACACGCGTCGCGCGATACACAAATGCTGCCATCACGCGTGTAAGACTACATGCACTAACTTTTTTGGACGAACAGTGATAAAATACACTACCCTTCCCAGAGTTAGGTTTTAAAATCATAAAAAACGCTTATTAGGAAAGATAACAATAGATGGGTTTACGTTTGAAAACATTACAGTACCCAGACAGCACATCTTCGAAACAGGAGGTAGAAGGAATTGCATATTTTGAACGCAGCCACGTAGCTCTTTTAAATTTGGATATTTGGGTTCCTTAGGGCTTGCTGACAAAGAATATGTAAAACGTTACGCAAATAGTCCAGGAATTAATAAATTATAACCAAAATAAAATAGTGGGGATGCCTGACAACATAAAATCATTTCTGCTCATAAAATTTTTTTATAACGTGTTTGAACAAAACCTTACGTTACAGAAATAGCCTACCATGTAAACTCCAAATTGATTGGAGCGCAACAAATGAAAGACTAACCACGATTGGTCGGGCTATAAATACTATCTTTTCGTTGTTAGGGGAGACGTGAAAAGGTAACATTTTTTCAAACACTTGTCGAAACGTGGCTCCATTGGCTAGACTCGCTGATATACTCACTTAGGAGCGTTAGTTCGAGACCACTAGTGCAAATAAGCTTGATAAAGCCACAGTGCGTTGAAGCCAGCTCATATTTTGCTAAATAAAAGCCTGGAACATAAGCAGATGGGAATTTGTGCCAGAATTCATTGCTAATCAACGTATCTGTGTTTATTCTATGAATTGTGGGACCGTGGTCTTGATGGTATTGAGCAGCACCTGGTTAGAGCTGTGCTGAATCCAGAGTCGGACAGCATACTCCTTGGTCCATCTAGCTATCAGTGAGGTGTCTCCAGAGCCCAGGGGAGAATTCGAGCAGAAGAGTCTTTTCCTGCCGCCATCACGCAAGATAAGCTGATTTGGCCAGCTGAGCTCAACATTATGTCCCCTCATCTTGAAATGACTTTGTAAAAATAACATTCAGAGGGGAATTAAATTGTCTTAATATCAGGAACTGAGAACATCTCTAATACTAGTCCCAAAAGACAAACTATTGAAGTCATGATGACAAATACCAACAGAGCTTGAACAAAACAAAACCAGTATTACCTCATATTACTACTACACAACTGACACACATAGGATATTTTTAATAATATATGTCACTACAATATTCATATTGATAAAGTCTGTACATATACTTGTAATTAAAATTGATTGTGATTCCTGGTTCCTTTGTATTTGAATCAGGACACATATACCTTTATGACAACAATGAATACATATTGTTATTTGAAAAGTTATCAGTGACTCCTTAAGATATTTTCATAGAGTGTTATATGTATGTGAGTGTCACAGTGTTGTCAAGAGTAGTGGATTAAATTAAATTGTTTATCTGTCTGTTGTTGTGACTTACACTTCATCATACACATACCCTAGACACATAACGTAGTCATCACACTATTCCAGAATAATTCTGACTGAGATATATAGATATGTGGTAGCAAGTAAGGTTATCTATAATACACTACTCTTAATAGATATAGATACCTTCACAGCTGATCTCAGTCAGTACACTAAGTCCCCTATAAATATTTATAACATCCCACTTCACCACATATATTGGGGTCTCGCTCTTGGGATTTTGAATCTTTCCCTATTAAAAATATTGGGGGTAATTCACTTCAGGGAATATAAGAATTAAAAGGTATCCTTGGGTGGAATTAAATAAGGTTGAGCTCACGGTGCCTGTGTTGTCCATTAGATATATTTAGAGATTAAATTGTTGGTTAGACATTGTAGAAATTTACCTGATAGACAATGGCGGACCTGGCCAAGTTTCGATCTGCTGCTGTTCAGACTGCAAAAGAGTTAGGATTAGATGGGCAAGTTATGGTTGCCTATGTCACCACGGAATGTGACAAATTTATTGAACGCGAAGAAAGAAGATTAGAAAAAGAGGCCGAAAGAAAGTTAGAGGCTGAGACTAAAGGCTGAGACTAAGAGGTTGCAGATTGAGGCTGAGGCTAAGAAATTGGAAGCAGAAAGAGAAGACAAAAGATTAGCTGCAGAAAGGGAAGAGAAGAAATTAGCTGCAGAAAGGGAAGCAGAAGATAAAAGATTACAAAGGGAACATGAGTTACGACTAAGGGAGTTTGAGTTTCAGGGCCATGCTCCTGAAAATGGTGCCAGTCCCTTTGCCTCTGATGCCACTGCTAGCCAAGGAGCCTCAACCTCAGCTATGAATTTTCATTTAGATCATTTTGTTGAGAAAGACGATGATATAGAGAGCTATCTAAATAGGTATGAACTATTAGCTACCACGTATGGGTTAGAGAGAGAAAGGTGGAGCTTAAAGTTATCTCAGGGACTTCGTGGGGCAGCTTATGAAGTTTTTGCAAAAATGAGCAGAGGTGATCAGGAAAATTATGACATGCTAAAGCAGGCTCTTTTGTTAAGGTATGAAAAGAATGCAGAATTTATAGGAAAAAATTTAGGAATGCTAAACTACTGTCAGGTGAAACCTATCACCAGTTCTCTGCACGAATAGAGACATACTTGGAGAAATGGACTTCTCTGGTGAAAACCCAAGATCTTAAGGAAATGGTCCTTATAGAGCAATTAAGAGAGTCCATGGCTCCAGACCTGAGAAAGTTTCTCATGGAACAAGGTGCAGAGAGGCTGGGTGAGTTGCTAAATGTTGCTGAAAGGTATCAAGCAGCTCAAGCAGAGGTAACAGGTAATAAAAAGAAACAAGTGGATAACTTTAGGGCACCACAGAACTTTAATAAATTTGATCCTAAGGATCAAAACAAAGGTAAGCACCAATTTGATAGGCCACGGTATGAAAATAAAAATAAATTCCCACAATTCGATGAAAGGAAATATGATGAAAGAAAATCTTTCAACCAAGGAAAAAGGTGGTGTAAGAATTGTCAGATGGACAATCATGACACTGACCGTTGCAGAAGGAAACCTGTGTATATGGCAACCCTTCAGGTCAGGTCGACCTCAAGACAGGAGGAGGATATTATTTTAGATACCACTCCAGAAGAGATGAGGAAGGCACAGGCTGGGGATAAAACACTCAAGCCTTGTTTCAGAAAATTGTCAACTTGTCATACAACTCCAGGCAAGGGAGATTTTTACATGAAAAACAAGTTGATGTATAGGAAGACTGGAGCTAGATCCAAAGGTCAGGACAGCTGGTACTTCCTAAAAGATATAGGGCAGACTTAATAAGGAGCCTACATGTGAAACCAGATGGGGACCCTGAGAAAATAGGTACCATCATTCAAAAGGTGGCTCACAATTATTATTGGCCCAAAGCAAGATGGGACATTGAGAATTTTGTAGAAAGGTGTAGCATAGCACATGAGGGAACACCCACAAGTGGGAACATGGATCAGGACCTGGACACGCCACGGGGCAAAATTAGGCCTGATAATAAAAAGAAATATAAATTTGAAAAGTGGACCAAATGGAATGGGAAGCCCCTTTTCACGGACAAGCTTCACTTAACTGTTTTACAATGGCCACTATGCGGAGAGTGCAAAAAGATGTCTTACCCCAGGATAAGCCGAAAATCCCTCAATCGGACTTAAACAAACTGGAGGAAGAGGATGTAGAGAGGAAATCTCTCATCAAGAATTTTAAGTGGGGAGAAAGCCCCAAAAGAAAAATTGGTAGCGGTCGTTTTGTGAATGATAATTCTGGGAGGAAAAATCATCACTATAAAGCTTCGAGTGGAAGAGACCATACCGGTGCATGGACAAATAGGTCCACACAATTAAAGGTCCATATGTAGCTATGTTAAGAACGTGGACTGATGAAAAGGCAGAGGAAAACATTACATCTTCATACCAATATGTGAATGAGCTGACCACTCGGTTAAAAACTGGCTGGAAACTTGCCAATGAAAATTTGAAACAAGCCAGGAAGAAACATGCTGCCTATTATAACAGGAAGGCGAAAGACAGAAATTTGGCTGTGGGAGAGAAAGTACTGCTTCTTTTGCCCGGGAGTCAGAATAAGTTACAAATTGGATGGCAGGGTCCATATACAGTTCTAGAGAAGGTGTCTAGAACAAATTATAAGATAGATAAGAAGGGGAAAGAAAAAATCTATCATGTGAATCTCCTGAAGAAATATTTGGAAAGAGAACATCAGGAGGAGACACACTTGTTGACCTTGTCCATCGCCATGGAGATGAAAAAGGAACCACTTTCATCATTTGAATATCCATTACACCCCTGTGAGACAGCAGCACAGGTGAAAATCAGTACACATTTAACGAAAACTCAGAAAGAGAGAGTGCAACAGGTTCTAAATAATCATGCAGAGGTGTTAACAGACCGACCAGGACATACAAACCTATTGGAATATGATATGAAACTAATAGACTCCACACCTGTCTGTATGAAACCATATTCGATTCCGTTTGCTAAGGAGAAAGCTTTGAAGGAAGAGATAGACTATCTATTGAAGGAAGGAATTATTTCACACAGTGAATCTTCGTATAGTTCCGGTGTTGTACTCTTAAGGAAGCCCTCTGGAGAACATAGACTCTGTATAGATTACAGGAGACTGAATGCTATTACAGAAGGACAGGTGGATCCATTGCCGGATACAAATCAGCTGTTTGCCAGACTAAATAAAGCTAAATATTTCTCAAAAGTGGATCTGAGTAAAGGATATTATCAGATTCCAGTAAAGCCTGAGGTTAGACCATACCTAGCTTTTAGTACCTCAGAAGGACACTATGAGTTTAATAGATTGCCATTTGGATTGAAGAATGCGCCTAGTGTCTTCTCTAGAATGATGAGAAAATTATTGGATCCTCTGAATAATCCCTGTATAACAAATTTTATGGATGATATCCTTATAGCAACAGAAACATTTGAGGAACACATTGACTCTCTGAACATGCTGTTTGATCGACTTAGGGAGGCAAATTTAACAGCCCGACCAACCAAATGTTGCGTTGGATGTAAAGAATTGGAATTTTTGGGACACACAGTTTATCAGGGAAACATGACCCCTGACCCAAAGAATTTAGAGAAACTACAGAAAGCCCCGAGACCACAAACCAAGAAGGACGTGAGATCCTTTGTCTCATTATGTGGTTTCTACCAGAAGTATATCAAAAACTTTAATTCCATATGTGCACCGTTAACTGAATTGACACGTAAAGGACATCCAGATCGCATTACATGGACACCACAATGTGAAATGACTTACCAAGAATTGAAGGAAAAGCTCACAAGTAAACCCATTTTGAAATTACCTGACTTAAGTCAAGAATTCATAGTAAGGACGGATGCAAGTAATATTGGGTTAGGTGCAACTCTACTACAGAAATCAGATGCATTGGATGGGGAATTAAGCCCAGTGGCATATGCTAGCAGAAAGTTGAATAAAGCTGAAATCAACTACTCAACTAGCGAAAAAGAATGTCTTGCAGTAATATGGGCGATAAAGAAATTCAATATTTATCTATATGGGAAGGCATTTAAGTTGCAAACAGACCACAAACCTTTATCGTTTCTAGCACAGGCTAGGCATGAGAACTCCAGGTTACTCCGATGGTCTTTACTTTTGGCTCCATATAATTTTAGCATTGAGTATATATCTGGAAAAACCAATTTGGGAGCGGATTTTTTTAAGCCGTCATCCGTGTGATGAGAATCACCGTAAACCCCAGAAATAATAATAAATTTCTCTATGTGTATATAGAATAAAGGACTGACATATAATGTCTGTTTTAAGAGGGGAGGTGTCGTGGAATATTCTAATCCACATATATAAATTATTAGGTAAATATGAAGCCTAACAAATAAAATTAATAAAGAAAAGAGCAATGGTAAAATAACAGTGCTGTCACAAAGAAGGTACTCGAAATCCCCCTTGTTTTCTGCTTCGTCTGCAAATTGTAACGCTTTCACGTTGATATTAAAGGCCTTCTGCAACATACACGCGTTTCCCAAACACACAATAAAATGTGCTGCCTTTCTAAGAAAAACCTTGAAATATGCAAGTTGACCTAAATTTTAAATTCCATTCATGTCTTTTTCTACACTATGTTACCAAAAACAAAAGACAGATGGACTAAAGGATAGCGAGAAGGGAGAGGCAGAAAGCCGAACACTAAACACGCGTCGCGCGATACACAAATGCTGCCATCACGCGTGTAAGACTACATGCACTAACTTTTTTGGACGAACAGTGATAAAATACACTACCCTTCCCAGAGTTAGGTTTTAAAATCATAAAAAACGCTTATTAGGAAAGATAACAATAGATGGGTTTACGTTTGAAAACATTACAGTACCCAGACAGCACATCTTCGAAACAGGAGGTAGAAGGAATTGCATATTTTGAACGCAGCCACGTAGCTCTTTTAAATTTGGATATTTGGGTTCCTTAGGGCTTGCTGACAAAGAATATGTAAAACGTTACGCAAATAGTCCAGGAATTAATAAATTATAACCAAAATAAAATAGTGGGGATGCCTGACAACATAAAATCATTTCTGCTCATAAAATTTTTTTATAACGTGTTTGAACAAAACCTTACGTTACAGAAATAGCCTACCATGTAAACTCCAAATTGATTGGAGCGCAACAAATGAAAGACTAACCACGATTGGTCGGGCTATAAATACTATCTTTCGTTGTTAGGGGAGACGTGAAAAGGTAACATTTTTTTTCAAACACTTGTCGAAACGTGGCTCCATTGGCTAGACTCGCTGATATACTCACTTAGGAGCGTTAGTTCGAGACCACTAGTGCAAATAAGCTTGATAAAGCCACAGTGCGTTGAAGCCAGCTCATATTTTTGCTAAATAAAAGCCTGGAACATAAGCAGATGGGAATTTGTGCCAGAATTCATTGCTAATCAACGTATCTGTGTTTATTCTATGAATTGTTGGACCGTGGTCTTGATGGTATTGAGCAGCACCTGGTTAGAGCTGTGCTGAATCCAGAGTCGGACAGCATACTCCTTGGTCCATCTAGCTATCAGTGAGGTGTCTCCAGAGCCCAGGGGAGAATTCGAGCAGAAGAGTCTTTTCCTGCCGCCATCACGCAAGATAAGCTGATTTGGCCAGCTGAGCTCAACATTATGTCCCCTCATCTTGAAATGACTTTGTAAAAATAACATTCAGAGGGGAATTTAATTGTCTTAATATCAGGAACTGAGAACATCTCTAATACTAGTCCCAAAAGACAAACTATTGAAGTCATGATGACAAATACCAACAGAGCTTGAACAAAACAAAACCAGTATTACCTCATATTACTACTACACAACTGACACACATAGGATATTTTTAATAATATATGTCACTACAATATTCATATTGATAAAGTCTGTACATATACTTGTAATTAAAATTGATCAGGACACATATACCTTTATGACAACAATGAATACATATTGTTATTTGAAAAGTTATCAGTGACTCCTTAAGATATTTTCATAGAGTGTTATATGTGTGTGAGTGTCACAGTGTTGTCAAGAGTAGTGGATTAAATTAAATTGTTTATCTGTCGGTTGTTGTGACTTACACTTCATCATACACATACCCTAGACACATAACGTAGTCATCACACTATTCCAGAATAATTCTGACTGAGATATATAGATATGTGGTAGCAAGTAAGGTTATCTATAATACACTACTCTTAATAGATATAGATACCTTCACAGCTGATCTCAGTCAGTACACTAAGTCCCCTATAAATATTTATAACATCCCACTTCACCACAGTAAGCACACCGTACTTTTCTTATAGTCGATTTTTGGGGTGTTAGTCTATATATATATATATATATATATATATATATATATATATATATATATATATATATATATATATATATATATATATATATATATATATATATATATATATATATATATATATATATATATATATATATATATATATATATTCTAATCCCCAGTTATTTTAATTTCATCTTAGATACGTAGTTCTTATAGACAAGAAATTTATGAGGGATCTGGGAGACATAATGTATTAAGCGCGCTCCCAAATTTAGCTCTGCTATGGAAGCATGGCTCGACAGAAGATGAAATAAGACAGAGAGAAATAGGTTATCAAACAGAAAAAGATAGATATATTTTGTTAAAAGACAGAAGAGACATGTATATAATTCCATTTGACCAATGTGTCTTCTTGTTCACATGTGTATAATTTAGTTCTGTGTAGAGTTCCGCTACTAATTTGCTACAAGGGTGTTTGCCACGCCTGTTAATTATAATAACATGTTTCTTGTTTAGGGTGGCTAAAATTGAACTTGCTTTTGGCCTGAGTCAGACTGCGTGTGTGCGAAGCGAACGCAAGCAAAGCGTTTCACGCATGACTGGCTACATGTGTTATGGACAAGCGCTATAGCGCCGTCCAGCCACCAGAGAGAAAGGGGGGGGGGATAAGAGGTGTGCGTTGTATAAATTCTGTATCAGGGGATTGCATGGTGTCTGTTTTGACCTGGCGTGTATTCGTTTTCGTGATGGAGAGAAAAGACTGTGCAGTCAATTTTGGTTGTAAATATTTAGTCTTGGGTGTTATATGGTGGCGTAGATATGTATATTTTCTTGATTGTCTATATTTTCCAGAACTGGTCAAGATTGAAGCTGTCTGTGCTCTATTACGAGCCCAAAACGAGGCTTCATGATACGATTAGGGCAGATAGCAGAAAGTGCCGTTGGATTATATTATTTTGCCCCATGCTCGCAGCCACAAGTCATTTCGACAAAACGGCTCGTCAGCTGACACATTCTTTCGGATGTTTGTTTTTCTTGTGTAGAGTAATTTCATATCGTCCATCACAGTACCTATGAGCCGTTACAATTGCCATTCAGGTTTTGGGCAACATCGGTGTTACCCCTTTACACCCTATCATCTTGGATTATACTATCTTACAGCCAAGACGACGAAGCTAACGGTTTACCAGTCTCAGCACTTGTGGGATTTTTCAGGCTACTTATCACCCATGTGAGGTGCTCCTAGCGAGCCCTTACGTATATGCGTTGTTCCAGTTTGTGAGCCGAGGTCTCTAGTGACAGAATAAAGGGAATCTCGCAGGTGAGCTGGAGTTAACGCACTACCATTCGTCGCCATCACTCGTGCCCTTTGAAAGTGGTTTCGCGCTGGAATAAATTTGCACTCATTTCTACGGTAGTCATCTTCTCATCCACTAATTTACTGCACCCAAGCACCCGTGTTAGGTCTCTAAGTAGGAGTACTTACATTTTCAGGATTAATTTAACTCAAGGCAGGAGAGGTTGTCTTCAACACGTAGGACTGTGGGCCCCTTGTCCGTTAAACAGCTGAATTTGTGTAGGACTTACTGAGTGACGGTGGAGTGAGTAAAAGTTGGCGAGTGTACGATTGAGCCTAGTTGTGTGGTAACGTGAGTGTTGGCCAATATTTTTGCTTGGTGAATTTGACTGTTCTTTTAGCCTTCATACATTTTGAAGGCATACTGATTTTCCAATTGTTGTGGTTCTAGTTTTTTGGTTTTTTTGTTTGTTTAATAAAACACAAACTTACCTATTGTGGTCAGGATCTCTTCTCTTATGCCTGTCACAGGATGCCGTGTCGTATGTCCCTTACTGCCTTAGTGTTATCGCTGAGCATAGGAGGGCGAGGCGAGAGATTGGATTTAAAAAAGTTAGTCGTAGGAGGCTGAAGACGTGGCACAACCACTCTCCAGAAGTTATATCTCTCGCCATAATTTCGTTAGTGACTCTATTCTTATCTACTGTGACATCTTCGCATTCACAATCTATCTGAACTCAGACATACTCTATTCACAATCTATTTCTACCTGCGACAAGAGCACTATTAACTTATATCCGATCCGTCACCTTTTGTGAAGAATTAAGCAATGATTTTAGCTAGAGTTGATTCCCTGCTTTTAACTCACAACTAGTGACGTCGAAACTTTAGTCTTGCAGCTTCGTACCACGAACAGTCTGATAGCTTCGTTCCACGAACTTTAGACAAAATAAAAAAAAACAAATGACTCTACTAAGTACACTAGGTGGGAAGATTAAAATGCGCATTATCTCGCTGTGCACCCACCAATGTTAGCCTATCTGAATAATTAAATTATTGAGTATACAGAGCGTAACTCAGGAAAGATGATTAGAAATCACCAATTTTCTTCTTCGTATTAAAATTGGAAAATATGTGACTGGTGGCAACCGCCAAAAGCACTTCTTGCTTCTTCAACTTCTGAAACCCGACTGGCCTTCAGAAACCCGCACACCTTTCTGACCTCTAGTCATTGTTACCTGGTGCGTTTCTTTCGCTACCTCTGACTCGTTCCCTAATCTGTTTTCCAGCTCAAACTATTGGTCGAGCTTTATTTACTACTCACCAGAAAAATACTCACGCTTTACTAACGCAAGCGAAGTTATTGAACCGTTGTCTGTTATTTTTAATCCTCACTCTATTTTCTTCCTCGTGAACTGTTTTAAACGTTCACCCAACCTTGGCAATGTATTTATAATGTCTGGGCAAACCCTACGGTGACATACTTTAAGCGTTCATATAACCTTGCCAGAAGCATAAACAATGCTTGGGAAAATCCTACGGTGACAGATGTTTAATGATGTTGCTTATGTGTTTAATTCTGAGTACCTGAATCGTTGTTTCTATGTCTTGGAGGGCGATTCCTTCGTGTTTCTTTTCTTATATAAGTGTCTTGTGTTTAATTCTGTAAATTGTGCGACCAAAAACGAATGCTCTGACCTGTTTGTTTATATCTATGATAGTCTATTTTGGGGCTCGAATAGTGTGGAAATATAAAGTAGATTAGGGAAAATGTATGGATTTACAATTAAACTTCGTCCAAAAATCGTTGTGGTTTTGTATTTGTATCTGTGCAGCATGTGTCGTATTTTGGATGTTAGATTGTTTCATGTGTCTCTGTTTGCTATTTGGGTGTGAGTGAAAGGTTATGCCATAGATTTTGATGTTGTTTGTTGGTGTTAGCCCAAACGGAAAATCTGCTTTAATCTTCGATTTGCCTTTGCCCATTATTGCTGATTTTTGAACATTTACTTTCGCTCCGCTACCTTTGCTAAAGTCTGTTAATGTGTTTAGGATGCTTTCTATAGACTTTACGTTTGGTGGGAAAAAAGATGGTGTCTTCTGCATAGGCTGGCAACGTTTGTTCACCTTTCCTTTGTATGAAAGTGCCCTTAACCCTTTAAGTCCCAAGAGCCAGTATACTGTACTTCTTGCTTGACCCATTTGGCCCGATCAACAGTATACTGGCTTTTGTAACTCTTGATTCTTTCTAGGACTGTTTTCTAATTTTGACAACTCAAAAACGCTATTTTCTTAAAATATAGCCATCCATTTTGGAGTTTTATCATGAAAGACACAACGAGTACTGTGTTAAGTAATTAATTTTTAATTTTTTAAAGTGCATATTTCATTACATAAAATGGCTACGCTCATTACTTCTGACAGACCTCACACATTAACGTCAAAGCAAGCTAGAAAGTTATTTGAAGAAATTCTAGTTAGTAATAATAAATCACAATTCGCAGTTCTTCAAATAGTAGTGGAAGCTAGTCAGATCCTAATGTCAAGTCATTTAAAATTGATGATGATAATGGGAGGTTTTGATGTTAAATCGGATTTCATATTTCTGCTCCTTTCCAGAGCTGTTTTCTAATTTTAACAACCCAAAACGTCATTTTCGACAGGAAGTTCATTCTTTTAAATACCGCGTGTGTTTAAGAGAAGACGTGATTTGTGTTGATATTAATTTAAGATTTTTTTTAGCAATTTTTAGTGAATATTTTCTCAGATAAAATGGCCACGCCCACTCCTTCGAATAGGCCTAGCAGATGATTAACGTCAGATCAAGCTAGGAAGTTATTTGAAGAAATTTTTGATAGTGATAATGACTCTGAATGTAGTATTTATGCACAACATAGTGACGACGATTTTCAGCTGGAGCCTCCTAACATCGACTCCTCGGAAACCGAGGAAGATAATAGGTCTGATGTAGATACTGAAATTATGGATACAGGAGCATGTAATCAGACTGCAATAAATTCAAGTAATATATCCTAGCCAAAAAGAAAAAGAATCAGGAGGGATGGGAATGTTGATTTTATTAGTAGGCCTAATACAAACAACGCGGTTTGGCATTCAGTGGCGACTGGAGAAAGTAAAGCAAATTTTACTTTTCGCCAGACAAGACAGAACATAAATCCAGCTCTGCATAGCTTGCAAACACCTCTTGATTATTTAAAATTTTACATCGATGATACTGGTGTTAGCACTTTGATAACCAGCATTAATTCCCATGCTGCAAAATGTGTTGAAACAAACAACCCACACAGAAAGTATTCTTTATTTGCGTCATGGACACCATTCACTTATTATGAATGGCTCAAGTTTACAGCTGTAATGATAGCGATGGGACTGGATCGAAGACCAAAAATCAAGTACTACTGGCTGTGATAAACGAGCGCAAAGGCCTTATTGCTCCATCTTTTCCTACATTCTTCGTACTGTATTTTCTCCGACACTCGCTCTCTCATCTCATATTTGCGATCCACATTTGCTATTTCATTGTTGTGATTACTCGCGACCGGTATCTAGAGAACCACATTTGTTCTTTCATCGGGGGAAATAAAGTCCTTTGATTGAGTCCACATGCCTGACATTATCATTTGAAGCCCACATTGTATCGTGATAAATCTGGTAAAAACACATATGGTCATCCTAATCAAACTGTAATTTCTGTGACACCACATTGGACGCCCAGATTGGCCAGGGGAAAACGTGGCCGCGGTTCAGACAAGCGTGGGTTGACCACATTGGACGCCCAGCTTGGGCAGGGTGACTTCCAGAAATATATAATACCGCATAATCTACTAGAGTGAGGCAGTCCAGGTTTTTTACCTTGTGAGGAAGAGATCAAACCCAAAAAACGCATAGCCTAATACACGTGTTTATTCAGAGTGGATGATAATTCAGTTCCGTGATTAATTGTGTTCTTAAAGGATTTTGCGAAGGGAAAAGAAGGTTAGTAGATCTTATACTTATTAATACATTTTCTTAATTTTGTTTATTTTAACCTCACAGCTAAAATGTGCGGAAGATAAAGTTTCAAATAATTTCTTGGCATAAACTGATTAATAAAATCAGAAGATTTTCATAGAAGATGATAGGATGATAGAAGGTAATTGATAGTTCATATTTCACCTTTATCATCATCACAGTCTCCCATATGCACACACTCTCATGCACAAGATATTTAACATCATTAGAATTGAACTCAGAGAGAGGGAGATGAATAATGAGCAGTAGTTTAAATGAAAGTCAACCAGTGATGTTAAATGTAAAAACTTACGAAGACTTTTGTGTGTGTCTTCAGTTCATCAGAAGTCTGAGTCTACACGCAACGTGTCTGACGTCTAACCAGAAATAAGTTATCAAAAACGGACATTTGGCTAGCAGAATTCGCCATAGGACATCTTTCATTCCTCAATTAAAAAGGAATATTGTCTCACCCACAAGTCATAAGGTGGACGCAGCAATTTTTCGTCACCATATACTGCTTGCTCACAAGTTCAAGTCATCATAAACTCTAATCACTCGAAAGATCATTATTATCTGAAGTCAAGCAAAAGAGCTCAAAAGAGGAATCGCATATTTATACCACGTGCAACACACTCTTAAGCGCATTTTATGAAGCAGACTCGAAAGTATATGAATCACGACTACATACGCAAGATTATGAGTCTACATATCACTAACATTTCGTGAAGATATCCAGTCTGACCAGTACCGTCGGGAGATTAGACCACAGTCCTTTTGTTCATATGACAACTACTAACTGTTGATCCACACTACAGAGATATACTCAAACAGTGAAGGAATATACATAAATATCTCGTCAGCGTTCTCCGTACGACAACAGTATTCATCAGAACGTCCTCGACTTAGAGATACCCCATTCGACATAACGTATAACAACTTGGGACATTTTATGCATACATGTGAATCCTCATATCTAGGAGAAGCATTTAGAGACACATGGACTGTGTAGAGTACTCACCATTTTGGTAACACGTATCATATCACATCATCATTTCACTCTACACCAGTTCATCCTTAATTAACTATTACTTAATTAACTGTAATATTATTATCTCATCTGGGTATTTTGTGTGAATCGTCTTTTACCATCATCACGTTCTAACCATTACTAACCCTATATGTGTGGATATTTCATTAATAAACCCAACGATCAGTTGATCATTATCAAGAGTTTGTTAATGTATCACTCGTGCTGTCGGTGTTACATATTCACCTATAGGAACCTTTCTCTACTCAGATGAGGTTGGGGGCTTTTTCTTTACGGGATCTAAGGGCAGAAGCTAAGGTCGTGGGGAAACAGAACTCTTTCCATAATTTATTAGAAAACACTGTCTAGTGGAAAGCATTCGCATTCCTGTCTTCTTGTCCCTATCTCGAATAGGTCTTTTTTTCTTTCTTAACGAGCCAATTTCTAGAGACATTATATCTAATATCTCACAGACTATTCCTGGCAAAAACTACTGTCGTAGTTGCCCCAGTGACTCACCACACGACAATTGTGGGCTCGTCTTGGGATTAGTGAACCCGGACTTAGAAGTGTGATAAATCACATTTTCATCCCTGCTTTACAATTGCGATAATTGCAAAATTTGTTGGCATTTCGAGGGATTATCTCCTAGACTGACACTTACTATAATTTGTCTAATTCATAGGGGGGGGGGGGGATAATTTATATCTCTAAAGCACGAGTGATACTTTTTAAATTGAGTATCAAACGGACAGAGTAAACACTTTTTGAGAACAGAGGATACTGTAGGGAACTGAAAATTTTTTTTTTTCAGTAACTGCTGGAGAAACTGTTATCATAAATATTTAGTAAATTTTTTCATAGAAACTTCGAGATAATCTGTTAATTAATTTTTCAGAATACGCTGAGTGAGTGATTTTTAAGAACTATTTGAACTTGATTACTAATTTAAACCTAGCTGGTTTTAAAGAGATAATTACTTGTGCGAGTCTATTAAATTTGTTTGGAGGTCACTGCCAATTTTTCCCTTCGCAAACCCGTACTGCATAGCATGGCAGATGCTGCGAAAATTAGAAATAGTTTGACGGAGGCAGGGCGTGAATTCGGGTCAAGTGGAAACGACCTGATGAAATATGTAAGCGAGGAAAACTGATAAACTCCATGAAAGAGAGATGGAAAATGCAGAAAAACTTTACAATGGAGAAGGCCGCAGCAGAAGCAGCGGAGCGGAAAGAGAAGGCCGCAGCAGAAGCAGCGGAGCGGAAAGAGAAAGCCGCAGCAGAAGCAGCGGAGCGGAAAGAAGCAGCAGAAGCAGCGGAGCGAAAAGAGAAAGCCGCAGCAGAGCATGCACTTATGATGAAGCAACTGGAAATCCAGGGACAGACCAATCAAATAGAGCTGGCAAAAAAGTGCAGCGGCTTCCAACTGTGATGGAGGGTACTCACCCCGCTCAGATGGTGTGCCTACTTCGCAACCTGCGCCACCCAATGCCATGAACTTTCCGCTGGAACCTTTTTCAGAAAGGAATGATACCATGGACGCCTTTTTAGACCGCTTTGAACGCTTTGCAACAGGGTTTGGACTTGAAGAACGGAAGTGGAACTTGAAACTTTCCCAGGGCCTAAGAGGAGCCGCCTACGAAGTTTTTAATAAACTTCCGGCCGGAGAGCAAGATGACTACCAGGCATTGAAAAAAGCTCTCTTGGTGAGGTACGAGCTTCATTCAGAGGCTTACCGGAAAAAAATTTCGAGGTTCTAGGAAGGATGCAGGAGAGAGACTTTCTCACAGTTCGCAGCCCGTATTGAAGACTACCTAGTGAAGTGGTGTACACTGGGAAACTTTGCCGAGAACTATGACGGTTTGAAAGAGCTGATTGTGATAGAGCAACTAAAAGAATCTATGTCGGTGGAAATGCGTAGATTTCTCACTGAAAACGGCGCTGACCGGTTAGAAAATATTCTTACACTGGCAGAGCGATTCCAAAATGCTCTCATGGAGTCTCAAGGAGCCAGAAAGAAGTTTTCGGATCAGGCGCCAAAGCAACCTGCTCGCTCCCAACCAGACCAACAAAGCAAAGGACCACACATCTCGCATAAACAGCACGCAAAACAAGATAACTACAAAGAGCAAAACAAGAAAAATGCTGCGCCACACCAGAGACAGGGAGATAAATGGTGCAAGTACTGTCGCTTGAACAATCACAACACTAATGAGTGCAAGCGCAGACCTCCTCCCCAACATGCTGCCTGTCTGCAGACAAAATCGTCACCCCGGAGGAGCAGAGAACCGGAAACGTTTCTCTTCCTCCTGTCATCGAATCAGTCCTCGTAAACGGACAATCTGTGGAGTGCCTTTATGACACAGGACTTGCTTTTGATGCGGTGGTCAGGGCATCTCTTGTCACCCCTGACCAGATAACAGAAGAGAGTGTCGACATCCAAGGTCCGACGAAGGATGTTGCACCCATGACACTGCCAATTGCACTTATCAGAGTGGAATCTCGTTATGTGACAGGAGAGATTCGTGCAGCTATCATGGAAGAACCAATCTACTCTTTAATCTTGGGATGTAGATATGTGTTCCTTGGAGAACCTACTCAACCACTAGTCATGGCGGCCGTACAGACTAGAGGACAGTCAAGAAAAGACGCAGAGCAGGAACCTCCTACCAATATCCTCCCCGAGGAATTGAAGAGGGCCCAAATGGAAGATTCCACACTGGCGCCCTGTTTTAAAAAATTACCTAGAACACACAACCCACCTACCAAGGGAGACTTCTTTATGAAAAAATGGATTGATGTATCGCCGAGCTGGAAATGAAGGACAGGAACACAACCAATTAGTAGTTCCTGCAACCTATAGGAACCAGGTGCTTGAGATGGGCCACTCTATCCCATTTAGTGGACACATGGGAATGAGCGCCACGACTCAAAGGATTGCCTGCCACTATTTTTGGCCAGGGATCACCGGCGACATTGAACGTTTCGTCAAGTCTTGTCCTCAGTGCCAGAAAGTTGCACCAAAACACTGGACGGCACCCGCGACCCTTGGGGAGATGCCAATCTTGGGCACCCCATTTGAAAGAGTGGCCGTGGATCAGACAAGCGTGGGTTGACCACATTGGACGCCCAGCTTGGGCAGGGTGACTTCCAGAAATATATAATACCGCATAATCTACTAGAGTGAGGCAGTCCAGGTTTTTACCTTGTGAGGAAGAGATCAAACCCAAAAACGCATAGCCTAATACACGTGTTTATTCAGAGTGGATGCTAATTCAGTTCCGTGATTAATTGTGTTCTTAAAGGATTTTGCGAAGGGAAAAGAAGGTTAGTAGATTTTATACTTATTAATACATTTTCTTAATTTTGTTTATTTTAACCTCACAGCTAAAATGTGCGGAAGATAAAGTTTCAAATAATTCTTGGCATAACTGATTAATAAAATCAGAAGATTTTCATAGAAGATGATAGGATGATAGAAGGTAATTAATAGTTCATATTTCACCTTTATCATCATCACAGTCTCCCATATGCACACACTCTCATGCACAAGATATTTAACATCATTAGAATTGAACTCAGAGAGAGGGAGATGAATAATGAGCAGTAGTTTAAATGAAAGTCAACCAGTGATGTTAAATGTGAAAAACTTACGAAGACTTTTGTGTGTCTTCAGTTCTTCAGAAGTCTGAGTCTACACGCAACGTGTCTGACGTCTAACCAGAAATAAGTTATCAAAAACGGACATTTGGCTAGCAGAATTCGCCATAGGACATCTTTCATTCCTCAATTAAAAGGAATATTGGCTCACCCACAAGTCATAAGGTGGACGCAGCATTTTTCGTCAACCATCATATACTGCTTGCTCACAAGTTCAATACATCGTTATCACAAGTTCAATACAGAGTCATCATAAATTCAAATCACTCGAAAGATCATTATTATCTGAAGTCAAGCAAAAGAGCTCAAAAGAGGAATCGCATATTTATACCACGTGCAACACACTCTTAAGCGCATTTTATGAAGCAGACTCGAAAGTATATGAATCACGACTACATACGCAAGATTATGAGTCTACATATCACTAACATTTCGTGAAGATATCCAGTCTGACCAGTACCGTCGGGAGATTAGACCACAGACCTTCTGTTCATATGACCGCTATTAACTGTTGATCAACACTACAGAGATATACTCAAACAGTGAAGGAATATACATAGATATCTCGTCAGCGTTCTCCGTACGACAACAGTATTCATCAGAACGTCCTCGACTTAGAGATACCCCATTCGACATAACGTATAACAACTTGGGACATTTTATGCATACATGTGAATCCTCATATCTAGGAGAAGCATTTAGAGACACATGGACTGTGTAGAGTACTCACCATTTTGGTAACACGTATCATATCACATCATCATTTCACTCTACACCAGTTCATCCTTAATTAACTATTACTTAATTAACTGTAATTTTATTATCTCATCTGGGTATTTTGTGTGAATCGTCTTTCACTATCATCACGTTCTAACCATTACTAACCCTATATGTGTGGATATTTCATTAATAAACCCAACGATCAGTTGATCATTATCAAGAGTTTGTTAATGTATCACTCGTGCTGTCGGTGTTACATATTCACCTATAGGAACCTTTCTCTACTCAGATGAGGTTGGGGGCTTTTTCTTTACGGGATCTAAGGGCAGAAGCTAAGGTCGTGGGGAAACAGAACTCTTTCCATAATTTATTAGAAAACACTGTCTAGTGGAAAGCATTCGCATTCCTGTCTTCTTGTCACTATCTCGAATAGGTCTTTTTTTCTTTCTTAACGAGCCAATTTCTAGAGACCTTATATCTAATATCTCATAGACTATTCCTGGCAAAAACTACTGTCGTAGTTGCCCCAGTGACTCACCACACGACACTGGCTCACCGCAGGAAATTTTTATACACCTTGGTACCACGAGATGTTTTCGAGAAACCGTTTTCAAACTATTTATCAGAGTATGCTGCATGTTTGTGAACCAGAAGATCAGGACGCAGCTAAAATAGAGCCATTTGTCGAGATGCTTTTCACCAAATTTCAGAATGCTTTCTATCCATTTGAAGATGTTTGTATTGATGAGATGGTTATAGGATGGAAAGATAGGTTTAGGCACAAACAGTTCAATGCAATCAAGCCTCACAAATACCATATCAAAACATTTGGACTATGTGATTCAGCAACAGGCTATATTTTCAATTTGAAAATTTATTTTGGGAAAAATACAGCCTATGATTCTAGTCTACGAGTAGAATCCAGTTCTGCTCATGCCGTGAAAGTGTTCGGCACTCTTTTGAAGCCGCTGAGATCAGGACATCATATTTTTGCTGATAGATTTTATTAATCCAAAGCTCTGATTGAATATCTGATTGCACACAGTTATAATTATACAGGAACCCTGAATGTCAACCGTGTCGGTTTCCCTCCTGAACTAAAAAATTTTAAGCTTGGCCATAAAGAGATGAAATGGTTTTTGGACTCGGAAAATACAACATTTTGTGTTGCCTGGAAGGATAACAAAGCTAAAAAGCCTTGCATACTTGTTTCAACAAAATCAGCTGTCGCAACGGTTGAGAAGGGCAAGGGTCTAAACAAAGTTACAAAGCCAAAAGTAGTTGATGACTACAATATGAGTATAAATGGCTGCGACCGCATGGATCAAATGGTTGGTTACTATAGTATGCACAACCGTAGTACCAGAAAGTGGCGGAAGAAGATTTACCACTGGATTATTGAAGTAACACAGGTAAATGCCCACATCCTTTACAATTTGTGTCAATAAGGGGCGACTACAAAAAGGAAGCTAACACTTCAAGATTTTAAACAGAGTTTGATTGAGGATCAGTCCAAAGAAGCTGCTGAGCTGACACCAGGCGGTGTAATAGATTGCCCACCCAAAAATTCTAAACGCTCCATGAAAAGAAATGAAGTGGAACGGATGATTGGAGCCAGACATCTAGTGGAATTTGATGGAAAGGACAGAGCCTGTGTTCATTATAGCGCCAATGGAAGGCAGCGGCGCAGATCACGCTTTATGAGTATAGGATGCACAGGCAGATCTCACCTTTGTACAAAAAATTGCTTTGTAGCTTATCATAAGCAACAACATATATAGGGTCTGCCTAGATATGAATAAGCTGTGTAAATAAAATATTCTTTTCCCTTTTCTGAAATGTTTGATAGGGCTTAAAATTTGAAATTTTCATTTTTTCTAAATGTTAGGGAATTTTTTTCTGTTAAATGTTTTACTTAGGATTTAATTATAAAATAATGTTTATACATAGGCTTCCTAGTGTGAATATATTTAGAACAAGTGATCTTTTGTGATTTCCTATGGATTATGTGTTTTCTTATGGAGTATTATCTACAGAAGAGGAGCAACTCGGCAAGGTAAGATTATATCCTATATATATCCTAATTATAACCCATCAGAGGTTGAAAGCGATTTCTGTTTATCTTCATTAATATAAAATAAAAAAATATCTATTTATTTAAAAAATTTACCTGCTTCTTATTCAGCCTCCATTTTACTAACTAATAATATGTATTGATAAATTTAAATTACGCACAAGATGCAGTTACTAACAATCATTCATGTATAAATAATATTATAACTATCATCGTTCTGATGTATAAACTGAAAGTTCCTCTGTTTGATGTTTATGATGATGTTTATGATGATGTTTATGATGATGGTGTTTATGATGATGGTGTTTATGATGATGTTTATGATGATGTTTATGATGATGTTTATGATGATGTTTATGATGATGATGTTTATGATGATGATGTTTATGATGATGTTTATGATGATGTTGTTTATGATGATGTTTATGATGATGTTTATGATGATGTTTATGATGATGTTTATGATGATGTTTATGATGATGATGTTTATGATGATGTTTATGATGATGTTTATGATGATGTTTATGATGATGTTTATGATGATGTTTATGATGATGGTGTTTATGATGATGTTTGTGATGATGGTGTTTATGATGATGTTTATGATGATGTTTATGATGATGGTGTTTATGATGATGTTTATGATGATGTTTATGATGATGGTGTTTATGATGATGTTTATGATGATGTTTATGATGATGTTTATGATGATGGTGTTCTACCAGATACAACTAAATGTTCACGTGACTTGAATGGATAAAATAATGGGTAGTAGTTTGTATGGTAAGGATCTCAGGTGGTCAGTTGTTCTTGTTTATGTTTTGAGATGACTTATGAAAGTCACTAATAAATTTTTATGTTTTGAGATGACTTATGAAAGGCAGTAATGAATATTTATATTTTGAGAAGACTTATGAAAGACACTAATGAATATTTATATTTTGTGAAGACTTATGAAAGACACTAATAAATATTTATATTTTGAGAAGACTTATGAAAGACACTAATAAATATTTATATTTTGAGAAGACTTATGAAAGACACTAATAAATATTTATATTTTGAGAAGACTTATGAAAGACACTAATGAATATTTATATTTTGTGAAGACTTATGAAAGACACTAATAAATATTTATATATTGAGAAGACTTATGAAAGACACTAATAAATATTTATATTTTGAGAAGACTTATGAAAGACACTAATAAATATTTATATTTTGAGAAGACTTATGAAAGACACTAATAAATATTTATATTTTGAGAAGACTTATGAAAGAGACTATTAAATATTTATTTCAACAAAAAAATAAATGACACAAAAAAGAAGAATTCTGCCAAAATTGAACTTTGTCAAATACATTGACCATAAATGTGTTGTGAGTGTCATTATTAGGATCAACATTTCTCCGGCCTGTTACTCTCGTATTCCCAGAAAACCAGCCAGCACATCATCATCATCAGTACCTATCAGCTGTCTGTGGAGTACAGGTCCTCAATAAAAACATGTCACGTGTTACTGTCACGTGCCATCAATACAATTAATGTCCATGTCTTATATATCCTTTCATGTCGATCGCTATTTCTCTTCTCTTTATGTGTTTTGTTGGTCTCATTCTACTTCATCGATCCTTGTTATTTCAGAACAATGACTGCCTTGTATTGCTATCGACTAATTTTGTTATGCTGTATCCTACCCAACACCATCTCACGTTCCAGAGGTGTCTGTCTGTTATTTATCATCAATTCCACATAGTTATCTTGTCACACCATTTCAATTCTTCTGTTCTTCGCAAGCAGTCTATTTATGAGTCTTCGTATTTCTGGTTGTCATATTTGTTGCTGTCCATGTTTTACAGACATACAGTAAGACAGGCTTGATATGTTTTATATTGGACTAGATTTCTGTTGATTACTAAATATTATTGAAATTTCTATTGCTTTTGTATTTTGTCTGTCAATGTATGTTGCTCCAACGTTGTCTGTATTGTTGACAAGATATATAAGTGCTTCCACATCTTGATAGGTACATTACATGTGTAATCTAGCGATGTCTCGACAGTTTAATTAAATTGTGTTTAATTTCTTTGTTTACTTATTTAAGACAGTGCAGCAATTTTAGATTTAGACTATACTGCAGTGTCTACATGAATGAAGACGAAATACACACACACAATTGCTGTATGCGTCAATAATACAAGAAGCTGCTGCAAAACTGACAGATAAGGAAAAAGAAATAAATTAATTAAAAAATAACATTGATATGGAGACACTTTTACAAATGAACTATAGACCAGAAACGTGGGAATTGTTGTTGTCTCCCACCACCAGCCACAGCCTCAAACTGAAGATACAATGCTCCTTCATGACTTGACGGATGATGATGATGAAGAGAAAAAAAAAAAACAAGATGTTACTTAATATGACATGAGAGACGTTCTTTAAGACACGTTCCTAGATATTACTGGACCACAAGGTCTTTTATACTTGGACATGTGCCGTAATATAACCGTCGGTCTTTGTGTTTAGGTTGAACAGGGCGCGCCTCGTGAAAACAAGGCAAAATTTAAATTTAAATAAAAATGGGTCACAAATATCAGTTAACAGGGACTAGTATGACAAACATCTCGCGAATGTTAAAAACGTAATAATAATAATATTTTAGTTTACAATGTTTCTTGTGTCATATTACAACAATTAAGTTATGAACTAGATTGATGTCGCAGGCAGTAATTATTTATAAAAATATTTAGCTCTGTATGGATTTCCATCTCCAAAATGCATTAGATAGTTGTTAGTGACAGTTGACTAGCTCCTCACAGGCAGATAGTGCCGCCACCATTAAAAGTTCTGAAATACACATTTACTTAGTCGTTCCTCTTCTACCGTAAGGTGTAGAGGTTTGTAAGAGAGAGCGCCATACCTATTCTATCGCCTGTCTATCTCCTGGCTAGGTTCCATTCTAGTCCTCGGTGCTTCAAAGATTGTCTAATGTTGTCCTCCCAGCGGACTTTGTGTCGTCCTGGAGGTCTGGATCACTGGCTCTTAGTTTCCCATGCTTACCGTGGTAGTCGGTCTTCTCTCATTCTGGAAACATGGCCAAACCATCTCAGTTGGGACTGTTCTACTTTGGTCTGCAGGGGTTGGGTTTTAGGCCTTGACGTATCGTCTGGTTGTGGACCATGTCTCTTCTTGTTACTACAACCTCCTTCCTCAGATACCTCATTTCTGAGGTTTGGATCTGGCTTTTGTGGGTTGTAGTTGTTGCCCATGACTCGCATCCAAACGTCAAGACTGGGACATAGGTGGAGCGGTATACAGCCATCTTCGTCTTCTTACCAACTTCTCTTTTGCTGAGGAATCTTCGATTTATGGCTTGAAAAAGTCTCCCAGGGGCTGCTCTTCGGGTAGCCAACTCTTATTTGATGCAGCCCTTCCGGTCTATGACAGCTCTAAGGTATTTAAAGTGGTCGACCTGTTCTAGGACATTTTTCCCAGCGTATTTTGATGTCTTCTTTCTTCTCGTGATATCACCATTGTTTTTGTTTTCGAGCTGCTTATGATCATCCCTCTCTTCTCCAGCTCTTCCTTCCAGACATGCAGGTTGGATTGAAGTATTGTTTCTGATTTTGCAATCAGAGCAACATCATCAGCAAATGCCAGCTCTGAAATACAGACCAATATTATCTTCCAGTATTCCACTAAATACTTTCCTGTCCTCTCCTTACATGCCTTGATGACATCTTCCATGAGGAGTATGAAAAGATAAGGTGACAGGATATCACCGTGTCTTACACCAGTGGTGGTTCTGAATTCTTGTGACTTATGGTTTGCCGTCCACTTAAACAATACCAGTCTGTAGGGTATTTGTGGTATTTGTCTGCTTGCGGGTATGACTTCAATCCTACAGATGACACTTTGTACAGACCTCAATCAGACTTATTCTGGAATATTGTGATGACTACGTTGAATGTCTAGGGTTATGATAGTGATGAAGTGCAAGTTCACAACAACCAACGGACAGATAAACACTTTAATTAAGATCCACAACACTGTACAGCACTGTGACAAGCACATACATATAACACTCTATAAGACTATCTTAAGTAAGTCAAGTGTTAACTTTTAAAGTATGTATTAATTTCTTTCAATAATAGATATCCTGATCCAACTACAGAGTGAATCAGGAATCACAATCAAATGTAAACACAATGTTTATGTACACAATTTATACAAAGGATCTGTATCCTGACATATAATATTATTACAATATGTGTGGAGGATTGTGATATAGTATTATGAGGTAATACTGGCTTGTGAAGCTAGGTTGTTGTTTGTCATCACGACTTCATGTGTTTGTTACTGGTGGAAATACTATTGAAGGGATCACAGTTTCTGTTTATTTTACCAATAATTACTGTCCCTCTTGATTTTGTATTACAGTCAATTTGGGGGGGGGGGGGGGGGTATACAAGGATGAGCTGCTCTGGCTGAAGAATTCATATCTGGTATGTCGGCGGCAGGAAAACTGTCTCCTCTGCTCGCTTGCTTCTCAGTTATCTTGAGATACACCACTGGTCGATATCTTGGACAAGGAGTCTGCTGCCAGCCGTCTGGATCCAGCAAAACTCAGACCAGGTGCTGCTCTAATACTTCAGTACCACGGTCCCTGAAATAAGAAGGTTGTACCTCCTTCTTCAGAACTAATATACATAATCTATTTCCACACTGAAGCACAGGACATTTCAAACACAGAGTTCAGCGCTGTAGGCCAACTGCTAGCTTCTCATGTGACACTATACCCAGTATTCCTCTCCCTAATGGTTACAACGCCTCTGCAATTTCAGCGTTAATTCCTTCTATACAATAGGATAGGTGTCATGTTACTATTTGGCAATCCCATATATGCCTATGCAGTGATACTCCTCTCTGCAAAGCTTTTACATGGTGGAGCAATATCTAGGCTTTGCCTCATGTTTGCTACTGAACCACACACATACAGACATAATTTATCATTTCACATTCAATTTTCATATAAAATATATCAGTGTTACGGTGTTTTATCGGCGTCGTCCGCTATATTTGGGCAGCGCGCATTTTTGATGTTAAGAGAATTAATGTAGGATCATTGTTATACTTCATGGTTTAATGAACGGAATCCGCACAGTCGGATTGTGACGCGTGAGCGTTGGTATGGTCACGCGTAGTGACCAATTTAGGGGACCCTTTTGTATTTGACCGTCACGCCATGAAGTCGCATTGTTGAATCCTTCCAGAGTTAGGCTACGTATTGCCGAATTATTATTATTGATGGACGCGCAGGGTCGGTCCATAGTTCCTTAATGGATAATGAAATATAATGTTAGTAGATCAGTGGATGATCTATATATTAAATATTCGTCAAATACACAGGCGTATCATTACCGTCAGACTGGATGACAGCAGAGCGTGTACATCGCCTTTGATGTTCTGACATGAACTTATTTGACTGGAAGAGTGACGGTATCATGGATTCCCATTGACTAATGCAGGTGTACATTTCTTATATTGATGAATCACTGTATGATGTTCTTCACATGTCTTGTCAAATAAATGTATATATTGGACTCAGTATGAAAGACTTACCGCATTCGTCATTCGACTTGAAGGTTGGCCTGCATGCCATCTTATATTGATTGTATTCGCATTATACTTAAACTAATCTTCTATGAGGAAGACTTCTAACATATATTTATGAAGAATGGTATTCGCACTGAACAAACAATGAAGTGCCAACGACTACGATACAGACCAGACAATATCTCAATTACATCTTTAATAATTGTCTGAGTACGAACCCACGTACGGACACATATAATCAAGTGATCTGTGATCAAACTGATAGTCCGCATAAACTCAACTGCGATATCAACCACGCTTCTGTATCAACTGGTGGCCGGATGTTGGCTGTGGAATTTCTATTTCACGTTTATGAACTTATCTACAATCAAATCGAATCCGCAAAAATATATCTCTTCGATTTTCATTGACATTTTCTGCGCATGCGAATATGACGTCACTGCATAGCAACAGTCGAACGATCATGAATGACAAGCAAAATTCAACGACATGGAATTAAACTTATCAAGCATCAACTACCGAAAGATTTCTGGTCACACAGACAGCATTTCTGCATGAAATATCCATGGTAGAGTGGCACATGTTGGCTCTGTGGTAACAATTCAGAAATTCAAAAGATAAGTACTTTTTGTGCCTACAAATGTTGAGTCCACGTCAGTCATTTCATAGGCATGTTTTTGACAATAATGTTAAGTGTGTCATTTTATATATATTTCTGTAGTCTTGTCGATATTCGTGGGCGGTTGGGAAGGAGAATTACATCTGGTTACATGTCTTTGCGAATGACCAGATCAGGTGTTATTGTTCTATAAGGCCGTGAATTAATTGCATTTAGCGAAGGACTCATGGATGACACTGCCTATGATTTGTTCGTTCGGATTTGCCATTAATTCACCTTGTATGTTAGATATCTAGTTCTATGTATAACTGTGGTCTTCTAGTGTATTCAGTTTCATTTTATTCAGTTGCGGATCATTGTTAGTAACCTATCTTGTTAATCCTGACCTTGCTATCTTTTAATTTTCATATATATTGTTATAACCGTTAATTGAGTCCTGTGACGTCATTAATTGTGTGTACACAGGTTTATTCTAAATTTAGTTCTCACCTTGAACTTCCGAGTCTTATGTTTAGTTTGTAAAATCATTTTATTGTGGTAATATGTCACTTTGGTACTGTACTATTGTGGTGTAAATTTTTATTTAATCATTTATATTGTATTTATCCATTTCATCATTAATTATATTACATATATTGCTTCTTATCAAGATAACAAATTAATTTAATTAATTTTTATTAAATTGGATGATGACTTAGGGTATGTCATCATAGTGCAGTATTGGTCCAATACATTAGTGAGGCACATTGTATATGATGCTTAGGGCATAAGGATTACAATTAAATATTGAAGTAAAATAACTTTATTGAATAATTGTGTGGTATTCACACCATGCATAGGTGTTGAATTGGGAAACTATATGTGATATAGTACAAAGTACACGTACATGGTACTACAGTGTTGTCTAGGCACACATAAATGATAACATAATATACTTATGGTAGGACAATTCCCATAATTATTAAATATTAATATTAGGTGCATGATATGAATTCAGCATCTTAAATAAATAAATGTCATAACTATTTATGACATATTAATAGGTACATATAATATTATTATCAAATATTATATAGTTGTTGAACTTACAGTTCATATTAAGAGAATATTATAGTTGGTTATATTGAGTGACCATACTTTCTTGCATATACATATAATTATATTATTGACTAAATAAGTATTTTAGTTATTTGACATGACCACGTTTACGCTAGATTATTATATGTAGCTTGGTGAGAGTTGTGGTTTACATGGTATAGAATTAGAAATATATGCATACAATGAGCTTTTACATAGATTGCAATTTGATGAACGGAATCGAAAATTAGAAGAAGAAGAACGTCAGGATAAATTAAAGGAGTTTGCATTAGAGGAGAAGAAGGTCTCGGAGGAATATAGGGATTCTCCAGACAAGTTAGTTAATAAAGAACAGTGTGTTGATGTGGGATTAAATAAGTTCTCAGTGAAACTTGGTGTAGAAGGTAACATGTTAAAACCTATTGTCAAAGGAGAGTTGGCTTGTAATAATTTGATGAATATTGATGAAGAAGTTGAAGCTGCTTTAAAGGAGGAAGGTAGGAAGAGAGGAAAGCTACATTGAAAGATTATTAGGAGAAAAGAAAAACTTAGACAAGAAGAAGACAGAAGCGCTGGATGCAACTAGAGAGGAAATAGAAGAATTGAGAAGGAAAAACAGATTAAGAGTATTAGATGAAAAATTTATTAATATAATAAATTTTTATGTCGTACAGCTTCGGATTTGACGGAAGTTTGCTTAACAACATAATACAATTCTGTGCCACATAAAAATTATGGCTAGGGACATAGCCAGACATACTAGATGGATGTTTTTCGTACTTTTGTGGTAACGTTACTAGGAACTTCATCAGAATCCACTATGGGTATTTTTGAACATTTTCTCCATTGTTTTAGGGAGATAGATTGTGTTTTAATTCGGTTTGGTGCAAGCTGGTGAGGAGATAATGCCATTGAAACATTTTGTAATTCAAATTTTGAGCCAAACTTGAGGAGTGTATGGTTGGAATGTGTTGTGAAATATGCCCCTTCACAGAAGAAAATGAGATTTATAAAATATTATCCAAACTATTTTTTATGATCAAATAAAATATGAATACTTTAAGGAAGGTAGTAGTACTGAAATGATTTGAAGGAAAAATAATGAGGCATAAGGATAGGGAGAATACCACTTTACTAATAGCCATACATCAAAAGTTTGAATATGAGAAGAAGCTGTTAGCAATGGATTTTTGAAATTACAGGGTCGAATAATAGATTGTCGGAATGTTGATAAGATTCCATATAATATTACTAAATGTCTAATAGTCATAAAAATAGAATTAGAAGCCTCATTAGAAATCCACTATGGAAAAAATATTAAATCTTTTGGAATTAATCTGAGGTTGAAAACTCTCATTGAAGAATTTAATCACAAGAAATGGAGCCACTCAGCTTTACCAAAGGGAAATTCATACAGAGGGCGCATTTATTCAGTCGTTACAGTTTGTCTGAGGTTGATCGACTGAAATCTACTTAATCAACACAAATGTAAATTAAAAGATAGAAAATCATACACAGGGTGTTAAGATTCAAGAGCTTAAAGCTGAAATTTCTACTTTTTAAAAATCAACTGTAGATAATTGACAAATAAAATAACAATTAGTCGAGAATGTATACGACCAGGCCATCCAGTGTGAATTGAAAATATACATTGATGTACAGTTTTAGGATCCCTTACTATAAAATTCGGAACAATATAAACATAATATCTTTACACAACAAAATTATCTAAATAAAAAAATTAAGACAAAAATGGTAATTCAAAAAATAAAAAACAAACAAAAAAATAAAATAACCAAAAATTGACAAAAAAAATAAAAAAAATTGAAACCCAGATAAACAATAAATAAAAAATGAATTCATAACAAAAAAAAAATTTCAAAGGGGAACCTATGATATTCAAAACATTGAAAAAAAAATAAAAATAAAAAAATAAAAAATAACGCTTGACTTTGCATTTTGCGTGAACATAATAACAACACTTTTGGTAAATTTCCCATAGGGGTAAACGAAAAACACAAAAACCAATTAAATATCTAATGAAGTGCAATAGAAAAATGGAATGAGATACCGAATCTTTGGTATTGATGTTACTATATCTTCCTCGAGATACCAAAACAAAATCACATTGATTTTACAATGGTATACTTGCATTAGAAACTAAAATTTCCCTAAATCATTAATGAAAAACATTAATCTATTGATCTTAAAAATAAATGCAAATAACAACAAATTATGAACTTTCAACCAAATTAACACATTTATTTAAAAATGAGTGTGGATAAGAATAAACCATTAAATTCGATAAAAAAAATAAAGCAGAGACAGGAGATTGCATTCCTGATTAAATGAGGAGTAATAAATTAATAAGAAAAGGGTTTTAAATCTAATGTAATGGCAGGGTAAACTTAAACCTTAATTATATTTGATAAACAACAGAAAAGAGAAATTACTTTGCAATCTCTCATTCCATGACTTAAGTACAAGGATTGATATTAAATATCAATAAAAACACATTGGTAATAATTAGGAAGTCAATCCGGGGGCGTAAACAAAATAATACCTCCCTCGACAGGATGCTAATGCCAAATCTGATAAAAAAAGTTGGCCGACAAGCTCAATAGAAATGATCCTAAGAAAAATTAAACTGTTAGTAAGGGTAAAAAATTTACTAAAAAAGTAATGTAAAATGGAAAAATAATGTTGGATTCAAGGAGTAATGAAAAAATACCAAATAAAATTACAACCCAGTACACTGAAACAAATAAGATCCGTATGTAGTATCGTCTCAATCTTCGTAATACTACGATAACAACTTCTAACAAATGTATCTCTTACAGGAATAAGGGTCATTTTACTCATTGGCTCAAGATAAATCATACAGTCACAACTAAACACAAACTAGGAGAATAATAATTACATGAGGGACATACATTGCAATGTACCTCAAGCAAAACTAAAGGTTTTAAATCACATCAACCGTTTTCCCATATTAGTGGGGGGGGGACAATGGTCCTACATATACATTGGGAAATATGCCCCCAGTACTCGCACCGGTGTTTTAGTTGCGTAATCTGCCAATGTAAACTACATGGCAGACACTTAGAAATTTCTTTATCAATTTACACGCAAAACGTTAAGTTTGTTCGTCTTCTTCTGCCATCATTTAAATGGTCAGAATAGTGAAGGCGTTGGTTACCATTCTGTAACAATTAGAGACGCTCGTTTTGTTGTACGATCGTGATAATGGTGTTTACTTTCATCACCATTCACTCAGGCTACATAAGGTACCTGAACTTCTGCGTCACGCAGATAACATGTAAAAGTAGTAACACTGTTGTCACATTCTTTGATGACTTAGCATAAGCAGTCATCGTATCTTTCTTACTATTCTATCTATTCTCATCTATATAGATTGGTTTGTAATATTTCTAGTAAAAAACATTTATTTTGTGACATTTATAATTATTGTACACATGTTTTCTGTCCTTATCTTGTTTTTTACCAGGCCAACAATTACAGCGTAAACACCACATGGTTATTGGTTTTAACTATGCTCAGCCCAATGCAGCATTAGTTTCGTTTATAAGATCTATTTCTATATCAAAGACATTGCTATTGAAAGTGACATGGTCTCATCAACGCTTTCAAAATTTATAGGGAACATTTTTTATTAAATACCTCCTAAATTTGAGGTAAACAGATGCTACTAAAATTATACATAAATATATCTCCGTCAGATGCCGACAAAACTAACACCGTCAGCGACGTTTTACATTTAAGGACTTGCAATCGTTTCATGAACTTCACATGCAACTGACGTGCCAGTTCTACTACTGCCAACGTAGAACGATATTTCAAATTTCGTTAACGATTATATTAAATATGTCACGAGTCTACGGGATGTCCAGTTCTCCTGGCACATACCACGCTCGATGATACCGAAATTCGTACCTCAAGTAAACGTTTGGTACAATCAAATGATGTGAATTATCACGGTTTCAGCAAACAAGCGAAATTTATGTTTTTACAATCCGCAAGGGAGTCTGGACATTCAACTTCCTTTACATTTCTTCGTTGGATGATGATATTTTCAAGTGAAAGAAACTAAAATTCAATATGTCAAAGAGATGCTGAACAATAAGTTCCTTCGGAACGATTACGTCACTTCGTCAATGACTGTTTTACATTGCATACTTATGATTTATATACTACGAATGAAACAATTCAATGGTACCGTTCTTCAAACGAAATTTGATTATACAAGAGACAGAATTCGATTTTTCATTACGAAATGTTTGGACTTTGGTTAGTGTCCATTCGTGATGCAGTTCATTTCGAAATAATCAGGAAGAATATCTGAATTCCGTCTGGACAAATACCGCTATACTTCAGCAATTGAAATAACTAATTGAACACTGTGATCAATACGGATAAACTTTTTTCCGCTCAAATTTAACTAATCGTATATTCAAATGGAACTTATCGTAGACTCAATGGAACTAATGGTAGATTCACCTATGGACATTATTATGTTTGGATCTTCATATCCAATATTAGTTAGTTCTACTTATTGATTTCATTAATAAATAAAGTTGAATGGTGAGAAAAAAAAAGAAATATAAAAGAAAGAAAATATATATGAACAGAAAAGAATCTCACACCACTGAATAATATACGTAGATTTAATGATTATTCTTGTAAATATTTGGCAAATATGTTGATAGAATATATTACATATTATTGTTTAGTTAATTAAGTTAATTAGTTAGTAGTTACTTAATACACATGATTAATTTTAATCACACATCAATAATTAAATTTTATACTTTACTTTTTCTCTACTTTTACTTGTCTTGTACTTCTCATTTCCTTTACTATAATACAAATATCATTTATTTAGTTAATTACAATTTAATGAACCTTACATACATACTATAATTAATTAGTTTCATTTTAATTGATTGGAATAATTTTTCTTCACTTATTATTTAGTCACGACAAACTTTAAGTTAAATTATTTAGCGACAGTTGGACACTCTTTAAGGTATTATTATAATGTCCATGGATAACATAACTATTAATATATTACATGATTAGTATGACTGATACGATATCGACATGACCACGACGATTTTCACAGAACATCGTAGGCCATATGTCGGGTTTTTGGTTAAATTTTTGGCGATCTTTTGGAATAAGATAGTTTCAAAAAAATCTATCTAAATAGATTTTTTTTTTCCCCGGCCTGTGAACGGAAACTGTTACGGTGTTTTATCGGCGTCGTCGTCCGCTATATTTTGGGCAAGCGCGCAATTTTTGATGTTAAGAGAATTAATGTAGGATCATTGTTATACTTCATGGTTTAATGAACGCAATCCGCACAGTCGGATTGTGACGCGTGAGCGTTGGTATGGTCACGCGTAGTGACCAATTTAGGGGACCCTTTTGTATTTGACCGTCACGCCATGAAGTCGCATTGTTGAATCCTTCCAGAGTTAGGCTACGTATTGCCGAATTATTATTATTGATGGACGCGCAGGGTCGGTCCATAGTTCCTTAATGGATAATGAAATATAATGTTTGTAGATCAGTGGATGATCTATATATTAAATATTCGTCAAATACACAGGCGTATCATTACCGTCTGACTGGATGACAGCAGAGCGTGTACATCGCCTTTGATGTTCTGACATGAACTTATTTGACTGGAAGAGTGACGGTATCATGGATTCCCATTGACTAATGCAGATGTACATTTCTTATATTGATGAATCACCGTATGATGTTCTTCACATTGTCGTAAATGTATTTTGAGAGAAAGAGTCTAGAAATAGTAGTCCGGTTTAGAGTGTAGAATGATGATGAAACTCAGTGATAGAAATGTATAGATTAAATATGATGCTCCACAGAGTGCTGGAGGAGAGTAAAGACAGACTTATTTACGACAAATCGTTTCTCTCAATCTTCTCTTCCACTCTCCTGGTCAAACAATTATTTGCCAGTTTTCCAGACACACGTCTGCGCTTACACCGATTTGTTGCTTCAAACACTCAGACGACGTGGATACAGCTATATTAAACAAATAGGGAATTTATTGGGCTTTTGGTTATTCCAACACAGTCCGATATAAGTTTATGATGTTTATTAACCTAAAAGATCAAATCACAAAAAAACAATATCAAGTGTTACATAAAATTATCATAAGTACAGAAAAATGCAAATATCAAGGTAGGGAGGGGGTGAAGAAGATTGGTATCGACTAAGCCCTTCCCGCTTGTATTAGATAAAGATAAACCCAGTCTCAAGATAGATAGTTATCAGGAGCATAGGTAAAGTAACCCAACAGTGAATTTAATTACTCTGAAAGAGGTGTTACAATATTAGTTATGGTGGTAGACAAAAAATACTGTTATCCCAATGGTGTCTTCCCTTTACTAAGCAAAGAAAAAAGGGGGGGATGAAACAGAGTTAACTAATTATCCCACTAAAGGAACAATGCCGGGTATACAGAAACGTATTACCCGGTAGGCAAGTTAACAAATGGTTTGTTGCAACAACAAAAAAAAATCTCCTGTCATTCATGCACACTGTGCGGATCCACTCATATACACCACACACTTACCGATTTCAGCATCAGACAATCCCTAGCATGATATACACAGTAATTAAACTATTTACAGGTAAAACTGTCTAGTCCTTCTATGTCCCGCCCCAGATAATGCGAGGATTCACTGAGAGCAAATATTCCCGCTTATCGCCGGACTTGAAGTTCTAAGAGTTCTTGTGTTTATTATAAAGAAACGAGTCTATGGGATGGCACTGACGCAGTTCGACATAGGGGTGAAAAATGAGGTGATGGTATAATCCTTCACTGTGTGATGATAGCAGCTGACCGGTAAAGTTTTTTTAATCCAGTGAGGAAAAACTATGCTCGGTCACAGTCAGGTAAATCGGTAATCTCTCACAATAGAGCAGTATATAAACTATCGCTACTGGCACTGTTCATCTTCCAGTTTATCTTACAGATTGTAATTTAATTTGATGATAATAATCAAATGATCTTGGGTAGGCTTTCTTTCATGTAATTATGTTAGCTAGGCCGCACCGGACCACCACAAGATTTACTTTAAAAAAATGTCTCATCAAACTGTCTGGAAGTTTAAGAACCGAGTATGGAAACTCTGAAAGATTTCGTTATTGCTGGGATTGCAAAAGGTGATCAATCTAGAGAAAAAGATAGAAAAACCCATAAACAACATAATCATACTTTAAAAAAACAAAATAATAATCTTCTAAGCGCGCGATAAATTTCCCCGTTAAGCCTAATAATACACTTGAGTATTTAATTATATATTTTATAAAAACACTGCGCGAGTTCTAGTGGTTAAATCTCACATCTATAAATATAGGACTTAACCTAAATTTATTAATTATCAATTCTTCGCGGACTTTGGAAAGTTAATATAAGCATATTTAAAATCTATTATACTTTTTGGAAATGGTATAGGCAGGTATATAATTACATTTACAACTGGAACTATTGAGCGGTTTAAATTTAATAGGTTCTCAATTAACACTATTAATCCTATGAATTATAATAGAATCTAATAGTAGTCATACAATCACTTTACACATATATTACCGCTTTGCACATCAAAAAAATTCACTGCAACTATAATCAATAAAAAATTCCATGGGAATTCCTAGCTTTCATCACACATTTCAATATCACCTAGATGCTAACTTATCAAGTTTGGCCACAATTATCTAAAGTGTAAATTCTAATTAAAATACTCTCTTTACAACTCTTGGAATGTCATAAATCAGTACAAAAAACTTTGTACTTAAATATTCTCATGATCACTAAATAATATTGAAATCCCTAAAAACCCCCCCCCCTAAGAGATAATCCTAGTCCCCTGGGTAAACTTAAAAACAAAACTCCATCTTTACCTATTCAACTTCAAACCCTATCTCTTTAACATTCAGCCCTGGCATAAAAAAACATAAAAATATAATAACACCCAGATTTTTTTATATTTATTCAAATACAATTAACCCCCTTTGTTGGGGGGTGTGTGTGTGTGGATCTGAAAAACGAATTCCTAGAAACCACTACATTCATTTAACTCAAGCCGCCAATAAACTTATATATATCTCCACAAATAAGTCAATAACATCCATCGACCCTTTTACCACCATAACGTCTTACAAATAGATTCACGCGTAGCTACATTCCCAATACTCTCTAGAAACTACATACAAAAAAATACGGGTATCTTCTCAGGTTACCTATATCACGTAAAAACGCATACTATAAATAAAATCAACGGTCATGCAACAACAAAAGACTCAATCGAAATCGTAAAAAAATAATACATCTATATTAAAACCAACACACAATTACTAAAACATAAATTAAAAAAAAGCATATCCTAAAGTAATAAAAAAATCATCCATCAAACATATCTATTAAAAATAATTACTTTAAAAATATCAAAAAAGGACAGTAAAAAATCAAAAAAAAAATAAAACTATAATCTATAAATTAAAAAAAAAACATAATAACATTTTTCAATTATCAGTCAACAAAATGAAGTTACTCTGAATGTTTGATTTTATGATGAATTGGAATCATCATATTTCTCGTTTCCTCTGTTAGACAATATTTTACTCCAGGAAATCAGCCCCGACATTCTGTTTCTGACAAAATATTCAACTTATTTAAATAAAAAAACTCATAAAATAATTCCCAACTAGAACCAATCTTTTAACAACAATAAAGTCACCCATAAAAATCTAACTGCGCGTTTTCTTTTTTCCACCGAGAAAGAATTTACCAAAGAGAAACTCATGAATGACTTCTTATACCGTCCATCAGAGCGATACAATCTCATTCGACTACGCATTTATTAACCTTACATCTTCAAAATAATAACCTGACATCATATTAAACTTTAAAAAAAAAATCATTTATTGGTGACACATACATCTTCTTAGAACCTCCAATCCATTTTACCCGATTACCTATTAATTACTTTTTAACATTACCTTTTTTTTTTTTTTATTTTTTTATTTATTTATTTTTATTTTTTTTTTAAACTAAAAAATGCAATTTAATTTTTTTAAAATATATAGTACTTTCCATTCCAGAAGTGCAAACCAGCCGTGTCAGAACCCACTTTTATTATTTTTTATTTTCTAAATTTTTTTTTTATTATTTGTTTTTGTTATTGTTTATTTTTTTTTTTTTTTTTATTCTATCTTTCTTTTTTTTTACTTTTATTCGAGTACTTATTTAAAAATTTTTTTTACTAAATCTTTTTTTTTTTTTTCCTTTCTTTTTCCTTTTTTTTTTGTTTTTTTTTTTTTTTTTTTTTTCTTTTTTTTTTTTTTTTTTCCCGTATATTTTATCACAAAATGTTGCCACAGCAATTTTTTTTAGAAATATTATTTTTTCCCATTAAGTTAAAAAATCATAACCGATTGTATACAATAATTATTAAAAAAAAAAAAAATAAAAAAAAAAGAAAACCAACCAAACACACTCTTCACATAAAAAAACCCAAGAAAAAAAAAAAAAAAAAAAAACAAAAAAACCTCAGAAACCCCAAACCCAAAACGCACAAACCTACAAATAAAAAAAAACAAACCTTAGTTTATGTTTTTACTTTTTTTATTAAATGTTTCCAATTAAATAATTTTAATAAAAATCAACCATTATAAAACACCTTTATACCCACCACAAATCACAACCTTTATTATAAAGACAACTACCCTAACCACAATAAAATTTAAAAACCCAACACTATTTCAATAAAAAACAAAATTTTTTTTTAAAATCTATTAATTTTTTAATATATAAAATTTTTACATATATAAAAAAAAACATTTATTCAAAACAATTCATTATCATTCATTTTTTAACAACTCATACCCATTTTTTATATTTTCTTTCATTAAACGATACATCTTAATCATGCTTTAAATTAAACACCTCCGTCCTAACTTCCTAATATTTCAACAGCCAAACAGCATACATTTGCATGTAAATTATATGATATACACACAGATAAATCCTGTTATACTCAGCATGACAACTATTCTCTAATTTCATCAGCTTTAGCTTACTTTATTTTTTAAAACTCATTAATCGTAACCTGGTTTCTCTTTTTTTAATTACATATCAATTTCGTAAGAGATTATGTACGACCAGTTACACCGTTTTAATAATACGTTACATTTAAAGTTAGTAGCCCTGGTATTCTGAATGTTTTCTGGAGAGAGAAGGAAAGTCGCCAAAATGACAACTATCAAGGATTCTTTGGTTAGCATTGGATACTCCATGAAAACCATTATCATCTTCCCACGTCTTCCCCCGTTTGCTAATGGGCGACGGCAGATATGCTCGGAGGATGGCCACCGGACCATTCCAAATATTTCTTACGCAGATTTACTTTAAGAACTTCTTTTCCTTTGATTGGAGTCTTGTAATTGGGTAAGTGATAACTTTATAAGGTGACGGTAAAATTGCCCTTGCCATACGATGCGAATATAATTTCTTCCGGTTGTATAAATTAGCAACAAAAAACTTTCTCCCAGGTATTTAATCACACTCTTTTTGCATCATATTTGTATCATTAAGGTAAAAATAGCGCGTTTCTAACAAAATTTACGTTATTATCTAGATCCCATACTATCTATTATCCTATCCATGCTTCAGTATACATACTTTCATTGGTATACTACTGTGCCTCTACATCTAAAATTACTTCATTGACAAAGTAATGCTACTATTTTCCCCATAAATATTACAGCCAAAAAAAATAGAAGTGTTCTGAATCCGTCTACTCTTGGGTTTACCTGAATTCGAATAATTCATCGTAATATAAATATGACATTATACATTATTCTCCATACCCAGTCTTATAATAACATGTTGTTATGTACCCATTTAAAAAAGTTACCACGAGCCCATTTAAACCGGCCCGTATCTTGTAGGTAACTTGTTATTAAATGATTTTGCCCTCAATGATACTTTATGAACTCCTCCAATAACGTCAACAGAAAAATGTGATCCATTTTACATTCAAAAATTTTATATGTGAATCCCAACGTTTAATAAACTATGCAACGAGTGCCTATCTTCGATCATGAATTATCTGAGCTGTGTTAGCGTTTATAGCTTCGGCCACCTATTGCAAGATTCTACTAAAGTCAGGATAACCTGTTCTTTCTATAGGTCTTTCAGGTTTCAATGAATTCGTATCAACCTTATCAAATTGAAAGTACCCACTATTTGCATTTGCCCCATAGGTACTGCTGGGAGTTGTGTGGTTTACGAGCTTTGGTGCTACCCGTTGTCCATTGGCGCGGGATTTCACGACATTTATATTCAGTAGTTCATTCATGTCCACCAATAGTGGTTTTATATACGCAGAAACGTTTGCGTTTTTTCCCAAAATTCGCCAAAAGGTTGAAATAGATAGCCCAATTTCTAATGATCATTCTTCTGTACTGCGACGGTAAAACTAGGATCAGGTTTTAATCCCCGGTCGTTGTTTATCCGTTCTACGATACAATACCTCCATCCTAAGATAACAGATGTCTCCTAATTGTTGGGGACCTTAGCCATTGCCAGATTATTTTAAATCGCGAGCACATGAGTATTGTCCCTATTTGTTGGCCCTCCTTCAGTTCGTTCGGGCACAATTTGGATCATGCTCCCTCTCCTTCTTTTCATTCACTCTAGATATTACTTTTAGCCAATTCGACTCCTTTTTTCTACAATAAACAAATATCTACATCCCATGCTAATGGGTAGATAGTATCAACCATAATGGCCTCTTTCAAAAAACACCTGACAAAATCAGAGCGGTATTTTACCATTAAGATAGTAAGCTTCCTGGTGTTCGTACACATAAAAAACACCACAGATTTGACGGTTTCCTCTGTCACCTGTACCTTGTTTGACAATTTTACTATCAACAATAAAAACTTATTCCCCTTTTTTTTTTATTTTTTCCATTGTACAAGAGACAAGTAGATGAGGTACCACTCAAAATTTCCAGTCCTCGAGTATGGAGGGGTATAACACCCTCAGGTGATGAATCACTTACCATAGACCTCTCATTTACAAACACTGCACTGCAAACAAATCCGACGTCAAATTCTTACACAAAATTCAGCTAATCTGCTTCAAACTGATCTAGGACAATCCAACTACACACCTCCCAACAACACTTTTCCATATCTCATTTCTCTTGGTTGTTACTTTCCCGGAGTCTTTAGGCCTTGGGATGGTTGACCAGAATATCCTCCCGTCTAGTGGCTGATGCTCAAGTTTGTGACCCCCCCTTCTTACCCCCTGTGGAGGTCACTAACAGGGTAATTACTCTGTCTCCATACCACTTCATTAATATTGAGAGGAATTAGAGGAATTGGGATGTACCTCCTCTAGATTATTGATTACGATTGCTCATCTTTGTGATTATGTCTGAGTATGGGTAGTACTAGCGTTTGCGTCTCCGATACCAAGAGTTCTGCCGATATTAAGTATGTGTGCGGCGTCTTAAATTCAGACAATGTTTCAGCCATAGAAATTTCACTGGTATCATTACAGTTTTTATGGAAAAAATTGACTTTATCTGTTCCACAAGTAGATTTTCAATTAATATCCCTCAGATGTAAGTATCTATCGTTCATAAATACAATCGTACAACATCATTTAGCCAGTAGTTTTATATTTTGAAACAGCTTTATTGTGTTCCAATTTGTTCTACTAACGTCATGTGGGGGACATGGGGTTAAGATATGCGGGCGTACGTGGGTTACTGCACATAGCATGCTCTATCAAGTTCTATATGTAAGCAATTCATAATCAGTGTAGATTTTGGTACAATAATAATTAAAAACTTCATAAGAATTACTTGTCAGTGAATTGTGGTTTAATGGGCAAAGCTGGAACTCTCCAGACCAGTACATAAGGGGTAGACGGGTCCAGTTGTTGTTTTTCTATTTTTCTGTTTTATTTAGTTGGATATTGGGACACGGATTATGATGAGTGACATGGTAGGCATGATGATTTAATTTGTGCAGACTGAATTGCTTTATATTATCCATGTTTACTTCGATTAGGTGCGATACTTATCTATGTTTTATGTTAATTGGCAGATGGCCCTAAGAATAAAAAAGGGGATAAGATGGTCCAATTCAGGATCATGTTCCCTTTCCTTTTTAAAACTTTTCTTTTCTCTTCTCTTAGACAGGACTTCATCTTTTTTTTTTATTGTCTATCTTTGCCACAAATTTTTTCTTATTTTTCACACTGTCCGATGTATTCGATTGATTTGAGGTTTTTTTTCTATCTATTTGTGGTCTCGTCAAATTTTAATGAATCTTCACAATAGTAAGAATGTTTCGTCTTTTTTCCTTCAAATGATTGCAACCTTTACTCTTTTCATAAGAAGATATCGTTTAACTACAATTGTATCTTCCAACTAAAGACACTGGACTTGCATCGAAATCTATTACAATAATATTACCACATGGTTACAACAAACAAGTAATTTATAATCGCCATACTTTGAGAAAATCCAACTCTAAACGATAAAAATAAATCATAAAATAAAAATACACTGATTGTACAGTCCAATAATAATCTAAATGAGTTAACCTTTTACAAACTGTAAATAAATATACTAAATAACTCACAACACTGCAAATCTACCACAACCTCCCGCAATAACATTCACAACACGCCCATACTACTAAGATCAAACATGATTTCGTCCTTACTAATATTAAGAGAAAGTCAGTATTCTAAAGCTCTATAACAACAAGTTGTAAAGTAAAACCTAACAAAGCAAAAAATGTACCTTAAATTTTAAATCACCCTACAACAACACCCCCACAACTTAAAAGACACAGAAGATAGTGTATACAAGACTGTGTTAACACATTACCAATAAAAAATTCAGTATAAGTCGTCTATTATTTAATCACACCAACATACAAAATGTCAAAAACAATTAATATTTTCTGTGTTTAACAAACAATTTGCACAAACCACATCAAATCTTAATTCAAATACGAAAATGTAATACAAATTTCAGCAACACAATACATCACACAACAAATCACTCCACATTGATCTTCACCATACAGATATTACTGCAATTTGAATAAGACAGTAAAAATACTGAAAATAACAATTGTTGCCGAACTCATTAATACTAAAAAGACCCTTCGTACCTAGGTGTGTTGTCAATATTGGATTACTTGGTATTATAAGAGGTTCCACCGTAGATCGACCAAAACCCAAAAGTTTAGCACAACACCAATCTATATAACCAAACAATACGTCAGAATCAAATTAACTTTATTCAACGGCAATGCAAATTCAAGAACAAAAGAATATACACCATGATAGCATATAAACAAACAAACTAAATATGTGTTAATAAAATAGAATCTCAAAACACACACGGGCCCATGGCATACATGCCAAAAATTGTCAAACATAAAAGTATTTTCACCCAAGAACATGACGAAAACTTAACGAAAATAGCTTGATTTCATCGAAATTTCATATTAACTTACAAATGGATTGAAACTCAGTTATACGCATGAACTAGATTAAAAAGAAATCGTCCAAATTCCAGCAGTGCCGGGATTTTAATTAACAAATACACTATTTACCAAATTCATATTTCATCTCAATCGATTTCCATCTCTCTGGTCACACTCTAATTAGTGCCACTTTTCGGGACAATATAAGTCTGCTCTAAACGAATGAATGATCAACATAACCACTTTCTCTATATCAAACAAAATGTCTCTGACAAATTATCATCCCCGATTGGAGTTTTTGTTTAAACTTTTAAAACACCAGTCCGCTATAGACCATTGCAATATCATATACTACAAAATGTACTACCAAAAACAAAAAAACAAATCCCAACAAATATCCGAGAGCCCTGTTTCTCTTTCTCTCTATTTATCCCTCATTAAAGTACAGACCTATGCAAATATCAAGGGAAGTTTTCGGTTAGAATAAGATTGGTATCGAATAAGCCTTCGCTAAGTAATAGATAAAGATAAACACAAGTCTCAAGTTAGATAGTTTCAGGAGCATTTAGGTAAAGTAACCCAATCAGTGAATTTATATTACTCTGAAATGAGGTTGTTACAATATTTAGTTATGGGTTGGTAGACAAATATTAATCAGTTTATCACAATGGTTGTCTTCCCTTTACTAATCAAAGAAAATAAGAAAAAAGGGGGGGATGAATAACAGAGTTAACCTAAATTATTAACCTATAAGTAAACATTTTGCCGGGTGTTATACAGTAAACGTTAATTACCCGGTAGGGGCAATTTAACAACAAATGGTTTGTTGCAACAACAAAAAAAAATCTCCTGTCATTCATGCACACTGTGCGGATCCACTCATATACACCACACACTTACCGATTTCAGCATCAGACAATCCCTAGCATGATATACACAGTAATTAAACTATTTACAGGTAAAACTGTCTAGTCCTTCTATGTCCCGCCCCAGATAATGCGAGGATTCACTGAGAGCAAATATTCCCGCTTATCGCCGGACTTGAAGTTCTAAGAGTTCTTGTGTTTATTATAAAGAAACGAGTCTATGGGATGGCACTGACGCAGTTCAACATAGGGGTGAAAAATGAGGTGATGGTATAATCCTTCACTGTGTGATGATAGCAGCTGACCGGTAAAGTTTTTTTAATCCAGTGAGGAAAAACTATGCTCGGTCACAGTCAGGTAAATCGGTAATCTCTCACAATAGAGCAGTATATAAACTATCGCTACTGGCACTGTTCATCTTCCAGTTTATCTTACAGATTGTAATTTAATTTGATGATAATAATCAAATGATCTTGGGTAGGCTTTCTTTCATGTAATTATGTTAGCTAGGCCGCACCGGACCACCACAAGATTTACTTTAAAAAAATGTCTCATCAAACTGTCTGGAAGTTTAAGAACCGAGTATGGAAACTCTGAAAGATTTCGTTATTGCTGGGATTGCAAAAGGTGATCAATCTAGAGAAAAAGATAGAAAACCCATAACAACATAACCATACTTTAAAAAAACAAATAATCTTGTAAGCGCGCGATAAATTTCCCGTTAAGCCTATAATACACTCGAGTATTTAATTATGTATTTAATAAACACTGCGCGAGTTCTAGTGGTTAAATCTCACATCTATAAATATATGACTTAACTAAATTTATTAATTATAATAGTCTGGACATGGAGCAACCATCCTAGATTTTAGAACAGTAGTCTAAACATGGTGCAACCATCCTAGACTGTGGAAAAATAGTCTGGACATGGAGGTCTTCCTAGATTGTGGAACAATAGTTTGGACATGGAGCAACCATCCTAGATTGTGGAACAATAGTCTGGACATGGAGCAACCATCCCAGGTTGTGGAAGAATAGTCTGGACATGGAGCAACCATCCTAGATTGTAGAACAATAGTCTGGACATGGAGCAACCATCCTAGATTGTGGAACAATAGTCTGGACATGGAGCAACAATTCTAGATTGTAGAACAATAGTCTGGACATGGAGCAACCATCCTAGATTGTGGAACAATAGTCTGGACATGGAGCAACAATCCTAGATTGTGGAACAATAGTCTGGACATGGAGCAACCATCCTAGATTGTGGAACAATAGTCTGACCGACAGATCGAAAAGATACTGAACAGTTAGATATCATGGCATGGGAAGAAGCCAGCAGTAGAACTGATAAACAATACAGGAGATAGGAAGGTGTGGAGATTGATAAATATAACAAACAATTTGAATTGCTGAAGAGCGTTTTTCATCGCTGACGGCAAATTTTTTTAGGGTATGCACATTTTTCCTCTTCGTTTGTCCTCAGACTTGTACATTAATCTCCAATAAAGGCATAAGTCAGCTAAAGGTTCCTGACATCTCCAATCAGCTTTTCGTTGAGAAAAGTAACTTGTTGCCATATACACTCCGTTCACTGCTGTAAGTTGGGCAAGACTGAAGCAGATGTTCTGCTGCCATGGGGATGGTGCCACAGGAGCAGAGATCTGTTGGAAAAATCCTGTACTTGTGACATAGATGGTACCTCAGCCTATTGTGACCAGTACGTATACGTGTAGCGAAATGGTTTTTGTTTAGAGGGAGAAGGTGTAAGTATGACAGACTTGATGGAAGAATAAAAGATAATCTCTAGAGGAAACTCTTCCAGACTGCATGTTGAATGCACAGTCTCTCCTCGGGAATTAGTCCACTCAAAAAAACTTTCTAAGAGAATTCTGGTGAAACTAAACAGGATATTCTCTAGGCGATAAATTCTTTATCCGATATCCTACAAAGGAATATGTATAGTACGTATAGATGGATAAGAGATTTGGTGCCCAGCCACATTAAAAAATATCCTGACCCAATAGTGTTTATTAATTATGGCTCTGCCCCCAGGGAGTAGATTTATGTTACTAAAACTATACAACCCATTTAAATATTACAAAGAAAATAACAACAGACTCTGTTATGTGAAGTTTACAAAAATGAAGATAGAATCTCACATATATTCAAATGTACAACTATATGTTCCCTAATCTATGAATGGTTCTGAACCATGTCAGAATTAATTTGTCATCATAGGACAATAGGAATATTCTGTAGTGGTTCTGCTGGCATGTTCAGATACTCATCTCAGATGCTGAATTTATGTAGTCTTGTTGCCAGGGGTTCAATATGGCCCAGCACTCCAGGTCCAGCAAGTTCTTTTTAGGGTTTCAGAGGATGGCAAGTTGCTTCTTCTCCGTCTTGACACAGGGCTCATCACCAACTGGGATGGGGTATGTCTGCCCTTGAAAACACTGCATTTGCTTTAGTCTTCTGGTATGACAACCTGGTAGGACTGGATTGACAAACAATTTGAGCTCCATTAGTAATCTTGTCAGAGAAGTCATTTCCCATATCTGCTGGGCGCTAATCGTCCATCAGAAATCTAACAAACATTCATAGTTAACATCACTAACAAAGTGCTCTCTATTATCTATTATAGCATAACTGACATTATAAGCATACAGGTGGGTCTCAACCTATATCTGGCTTCCAGCTTGTTTACCGCAGTGATTTTCAACATATGGGCTGTTAGCTTCACCAACTGTGAAGTTTGGGGCAGTGGTCATCAAAGGTTTGAGAACCACTGGTCTACCTTGTGCCCACAGAGCAATAAAATCAATTTGGGGTCACTGTCAACAATGGTTTGAGAACCACTGGGTAATAATTTTTCTATTCTTCTGTAACATGTTCGGGTGTCATTGCTGCTAAGGTTTGAGAACTACTGAATTACAAGTCAGTCAACATATTCATTTGTAAAATTGGCTAGTGCTGTTGCCCATTCATTACATACTTCTGTGTTTATGTGATAGGCATTCATATACCTTGATAATACCATCATAACATAGGAACATGCACATTAACACATTAAAATATAATAAGGATATTTGCAGAAATCAGTTCAGGATTAAAATATGACAAGGATAATCATGGCTGAATTCATACAGTAGAATTAGTAGAAATCATTCAGTATAAAACAGGACAAGGGTAGTTCATACATGAAACTTTCAGTATACATAATGTTGTTGTCTCCTGTACAAAATCAAGGATATTAATTTCTGTCACAGTGAAAAACAAAAGATACTGACATGATATGTTGTAGATAAACATATGATTAATTCATTTTATTCATATAACAATATAGACCACTTACTTGCTCAGGCAAGCACCATTTCTGTGTTAAAGGATTGGACCGTTCCCCTCTGCAATTGCTTAGACAGGACCATTTTTGTCCAGGCTGGTCGGTCCGCCGGCTAGTGAGAGAATGCCGCTTACCAGAATATGCCTGCGCTTTGAGAATCGCGCAAAAATTCCTCCAGGTTTCTGTTTGGTGGTGTTAATTTGCATACGTGAGTGGTGGGGCGCCTGCCTATTTTTGACATTACGTTCCATCCCCCCAAACACACACAAACTGGCCGGTCCGTGGCATTTTGATACCAGGCGGTTCTCCATGGTGGTTGTTGAGGTCAAAAGTCATATAACAAAATGACTGCCTTACCTGTATGCTAAAAGTGGCGGTAAAAGGTTCACAGCGAAGCGTCAGTGACTTTGCCAGTCAAACGTAGAACAAAGGAATTTATTTTCCGAAGCAAATAGGAGATCTCCTGATGTGTATTGATGAGTGGTATAGATTCTAGAGAATTTAGAGAGAAGGAATGTTTTGGTATGAGAAAAGATTGACAGAGAGAAAAGAAGGTGAATACACTTCGTGACAATACGGAAAATGATGACTTGGTCTCGCCTTGATAGCTAATGGTAGGCATAATCTTTAATGTGACCTGGGTGTTCTATGTTGGTTTAGAATTCAATGTGGTTTTTTATAGTTGTTTTAGCCAATTTATAAGTTATCTCTATATCATTTTGTTGCAGGGCTCCCCGTTCATTAGCCAGTTTATCTGTCTCTTCGTTGCCTCGAATTCTGTAATGGGCTAGTATCCACTGCTGTGCACTGGTTGAAGCATTTCGTCAGACTTTCAAGTGAGTTTATCAGATCTTTCAATCCTTTAGCATGGTGGCTCTTGAGGGCTATTATTACTGAGAGAGCATCTGTAAAGATGACAATCTGGTTTTCTACATGTGCTTTGTACTCAATAAAAGTTGCCGCTGCCTGTTCCATGACCTCTACTTTAACATTGAAGTTATTGTAATATTTGCCAGTGACAATAGCAGTAGAGTGGATTATATTCTTCAATTTAATGAGGGATGCCAGCTGCCTCATGTTTGTGCCCAACCATAACCCAACCTTCTTGAGTGGCTGTTGAAATCACTAATAACTAGGCAGTTGGTGCACTTAATGTTCATAGTTGTTAGTGAAAGATCTCTATCTGAGGTGACATATAAGTGGTACACTCTTATGGTCTGGTCATCTATCCTAATGTTCATAGTTGTTAATGAAAGATCTCTATCTGAGGTGGCATATAAGTGGTACACTCTTATGGTCTGGTCATCTATCCTAATGTCCATAGTTGCTAGTGAAAGATCTCTATCTGAGGTGACATATAAGTGGTAAACTCTTATGGTCTGGTCATCTATCCTAATGTTCATAGTTGTTAGTGAAAGATCTCTATCTCAGGTGACATATAAGTGGTACACTCTTATGGTCTGGTCATCTATCCTAATGTTCATAGTTGTTAGTGAAAGATCTCTATCTGAGGTGACATATAAGTGGTACACTCTTATGGTCTGGTCATCTATCCTAATGTTCATAGTTGTTAGTGAAAGATCTCTATCTGAGGTGGCATATAAGTGGTACACTTTTATGGTCTGGTCAACTATCCTAATGTTCATAGTTGCTAGTGAAAGATCTCTATCTGAGATGGCATATAAGTGGTACACTCTTATGGTCTGGTCATCTATCCTAATGTCCATAGTTGTTAGTGAAAGATATCTATCTGAGGTGACATATAAGTGGTACACTCTTATGGTCTGGTCTTCTATCCTAATGTCCATAGTTGTTAGTGAAAGATCTCTATCTGAGGTGGCATATAAGTGGTACACTCTTATGGTCTGGTCATCTATCCTAATGTCCATAGTTGTTAGTGAAAGATCTCTATCTGAGGTAAAATATAAGTGGTACACTCTTATGGTCTGGTCATCTATCCTAATGTCCATAGTTGTTAGTGAAAGATCTCTATCTGAGGTGACATATAAGTGGTACACTCTTATGGTCTGGTCATCTATCCTAATGTCCATAGTTGTTAGTGAAAGATCTCTATCTGAGGTGGCATATAAGTGGTACACTCTTATGGTCTGGTCATCTATCCTAATGTCCATAGTTGTTAGTGAAAGATCTCTATCTGAGGTGGCATATAAGTGGTACACTCTTATGGTTTGGTCATCTATTATAATGTCCATAGTTGTTAGTGAAAGATCTCTATCTGAGGTGGCATATAAGTGGTACACTCTTATGGTCCGGTCATCTATCCTAATGTCCATAGTTGTTAGTGAAAGATCTCTATCTGAGGTGGCATATAAGTGGTACACTCTTATGGTCTGGTCATCTATCCTAATGTCCATAGTTGTTAGTGAAAGATCTCTATCTGAGGTGGCATATAAGTGGTACACTCTTATTATTTGGTCATCTATACTAATGTTCATAGTTGTTAGTGAAAGATCTCAATCTGAGGTGGCATATAAGTGGTACACTCTTATGGTCTGGTCATCTATCCTAATGTTCATAGTTGCTAGTGAAAGATATCTATCTGAGGTGGCATATAAGTGGTACACTCTTATGGTCTGGTCATCTATCCTAATGTTCATAGTTGCTAGTGAAAGATCTCTATCTGAGGTGACATATAAGTGGTACACTCTTATGGTCTGGTCATCTATCCTAATGTTCATAGTTGTTAGTGAAAGATCTCTATCTGAGGTGACATATAAGTGGTACACTCTTATGGTCTGGTCATCTATCCTAATGTCCATAGTTGTTAGTGAAAGATCTCTATCTGAGGTGACATATAAGTGGTACTCTCTTATGGTCTGGTTATCTATCCTAATGTTCATAGTCGTTAGTGAAAGATCTCTATCTGAGGTGACATATAAGTGGTACACTCTTATGGTCTGGTCATCTATCCTAATGTCCATAATTGCTAGTGAAAGATCTCTATCTGAGGTGGCATATAAGTGGTACACTCTTATGGTCTGGTCATCTATCCTAATGTCCATAGTTGTTAGTGAAAGATCTCTATCTGAGGTGGCATATAAGTGGTACACTCTTATTATTTGGTCATCTATACTAATGTTCATAGTTGTTAGTGAAAGATCTCAATCTGAGGTGGCATATAAGTGGTACACTCTTATGGTCTGGTCATCTATCCTAATGTTCATAGTTGCTAGTGAAAGATATCTATCTGAGGTGGCATATAAGTGGTACACTCTTATGGTCTGGTCATCTATCCTAATGTTCATAGTTGCTAGTGAAAGATCTCTATCTGAGGTGACATATAAGTGGTACACTCTTATGGTCTGGTCATCTATCCTAATGTTCATAGTTGTTAGTGAAAGATCTCTATCTGAGGTGACATATAAGTGGTACACTCTTATGGTCTGGTCATCTATCCTAATGTCCATAGTTGTTAGTGAAAGATCTCTATCTGAGGTGACATATAAGTGGTACTCTCTTATGGTCTGGTTATCTATCCTAATGTTCATAGTCGTTAGTGAAAGATCTCTATCTGAGGTGACATATAAGTGGTACACTCTTATGGTCTGGTCATCTATCCTAATGTCCATAATTGCTAGTGAAAGATCTCTATCTGAGGTGGCATATAAGTGGTACACTCTTATGGTCTGGTCATCTATCCTAATTTCCATAGTTGTTAGTGAAAGATCTCTATCTGAGGTGACATATAAGTGGTACAGTCTTATAGTCTGGTCATCTATCCTAATGTTCATCGTTGTTAGTGAAAGATCTCTATCTGAGGTGGCACATAAGTTTAACACTCTTATGGTCTGGTCATCTATCCTAATGTTCATAGTTGTTAGTGAAAGATCTCTATCTGAGGTGGCATATAAGTGGTACACTCTTATGGTCTGGTCATCTATCCTAATGTCAGCTCCAATAATTTCCACTTTATAGAAACATAAAGCTCTCTGTTAGGTAAGGAGTTTCTGATTAACACAAGTACTCCTTCCTTGTGTCCCTCTCTGTCAAGCCGGAAGGATTCATATCCTCGTATGGAGAATATGTGGTTTGGATTTGTTACCTAGTGGGAATATATTGGGATTTAATTATCAGAGGTATAGGTTCAATTTTTTATCGGTCAAGTTAAGTTACTGATGTGCCGCCAGAGGTAGATATTCTTGACGATATTAGTTACCAGGTTCGTTCCGAAATTTCTCTGTGAGATGATATAGGCTGTGTGACATTCAATAGCATACTTTCAATCAAATGATAACTTCTAAATTTTCAACATTTTTTATGCAAGAAGTCTTCTGGAATCAATGAAAACAATTTATTGGCTTGAAAACAAATTCACAAGGTTATCTGCATGCATTTAAGAATCTTCAAGAAAAGATAGTGTCGTAATATACATATAGTTTTCCTCCACGTACACATATTTCATCTGATTCTCTTTCTTTAAGTTTCTCAGGTATCTCCACTTTGGGCGTAAATGATGGTGGAACCTCTAACTCTCTTATAACTTGCGTAAATTCAATATTTGTGAGCTCAGTTTCGTTTCTTATAGTTTCAAGGTAATCTTTTGACATTTAAGCATTTCTGGCCTAACAAAATTTTGTTATGAAAATAGTGTCACTCAAACAGTACTTAGGTGAATCAAAACTCACTATACTGTAAAAATTATATACTTAACACGGAGTTGATATCTTGATAGCTTCAAGATCAGATGTTAGATGGCCAAGGACTTTTGTAGTTAGTATGAGATGCGCCAGGTTGTACCGTACCGAGTACTAATCTACGTCCGTGCAAGTTGTCTTCTCTGGATCAACTGACTTCAGGTTTGTGAAATCTTGCTATCGCAGGGTGGTGGGCGATTTTACCACCTTTTGGTTGGCTAATCTAATATTTTATTATTTATTTCATTGGGTGCCGTTATGCTTACAGATAGACGGTCTTGGCTATTCCGATTTACGTCATCGGTTGTTAAACAACTCCCGCCAAGACAACACTGGCTTTGAAGAAATCAAGGGAAAGCATGGATTAAGTATGATGAACGAGAATGAGGAACTATTAGCAAATTTCTGTGCTTCAAATCAACTAGCTATAGGAGGAAGCTATATCCACATACAAGAATACATAAAGTGTCACGTAGGGTTTATATTCATTTAATTTCCTACATTTTCTTCCTATTTGTTCACCCAAATTCTCTCTTTTATTATCTCTGTATTTCATTTTTCCTGTATATTTTTCATCCATCCGTTTTGCGAATATTATTCTCATATAATTCGCAAACTTTACCTTTTTCCTTTCTCTTAAACTGAGAATCGCGCTAGGACGATATTACGTAGATGTCAGGGCTGCAGGGCGTCATAAGGCGTGATAAGTCGGTTCGCTGAACACAGGACGTAGCAAATCGTCTACATTCTCACCGAGCGCGCGAGCTTCTTCTCGGCATTAGTCCCGGTGAGGTGTGATACTTTACATCTGCACCGGTCAGTATCCAGACATCTGTCTGGAAAAATCCCAAACTGACACGGCGCTCACTTGGGCAATGGAGTCAGGCTGTCTGGGATTTGAAACTGACACGCGTACATCGTGGTCAGTAGGTGACAGTTACGACACGCGTTAAGCGGACGTAAATGTTGGGAGTAGGGGAGATAATTTCGCTTGGCGAAATAAGTTTGGGCCCTTTGTCTGATTTTAAGATATTGGCCAAGTTTGAAACTTTAATTTCATTCTCGCTCATAGACTCCACAGTAGATAGGTCGCTCGAAAAACAGAATAGCTGTTAGCGAAGATCTCAGTTTGTTTCGGCAATTTGTCGAACTTCTAGACTTCCAGAAATATTTTCAGCATTTTTATTCTTAAGTTGTGCGACTACCTGTAATTCTGTGGTTGAGGTAATTAATATGATAGATATATAGATTTTGTGAGTGTTAAAGTGTTAAATCGCTAAATTCATTTTAATCTATTTCTTTAGCGCAGAAGAGAAATAAAGTGGTAGGCTATTATATTTTCTAGGGAAGCATTCAGTGGAAAGCAGACTAATTTAATTTCTAGCTTATAACGGCAATTGTAGCTATTTATAAATTTAATTTAACTGCTAATACTCAGTCGAGTGTATTTTTCTAAACTAACGTATAAACTCTAGAATCCAGCCTCATGAATGATGACGGGATACGCACGTGTTCCTAATTTATGAGGAATGCTGATTTTTAAATATAACTTACGTCACGGGAAGTTTAAATGTTAAGCAAAGCTCTCTGCTTGCAAGTTTAAATGTAAGTATAACCAGTTCCGATTCTGTTTATTATATTATATGTGTTATTTTTCCTCCACACAGTGAAAGTTTTGGGGTGACCCTAACTTTACCAGCACCTAGTAGTAGTTTCCATACTTGTGAAGAAATAGACAGTCCTTATTTTGAACCACGTGGGTTTTCTCAAGTAACACTGATCTGACGGTGCAAGTTAGACAGAAATACTAATATCCCTATAACGGGTTTTCAAAGACTGTAATGATAAATACTGGACCTTGGAGCCAGCACTTAATTTCTTCTAGAAACTCTATATAATTTGCTGCCTGGTGGCGTGAATATTAACAATCATTTCCCGACTAGATTATATCTTGTGGACAAATCTGTGGTGTGACTAAAGTGAATCCTATACTGAGGGAAGGCACCGACCTGACATTCATCATTTTTTTTAGAAACCTACGCTATTGACACTGTGCTCTGTTAACTCCCGCGCCTGGAATAATTGTTAGGTGACTTAATCAGACATTTGAACAAATTTGCATACCCAAGTAGTCGTTCCCGGAGACTCCAAGTTAAACAGGTCTTTTGGAACTGGGGACTTCTTGGCAGTAGACTGCATTTTTTGAGTCTGTGTGAAAATCTAAAAATCAATGTGTTCCAAGAGGCAGCAAGCAAAGTCGTGAGTACTAGTGTGAGAAGCCATGGCGGAATGAATGAGTGTACGCTGGTTTGAGTGATATTTTTTCACTATTATATCTTTGACACCCTGTTGCTGTCCTATTTGTTTTTTTCAATCTGCATAATTTGTTGCTAAGGCTAGAGTTCTTGTGTTTTTGTCTTAGGTTAAATCAGATTTTTTTCAAACTCTGTGCATATAATTACGAGATAAAACAAAGACAACTCTTAGACTCAAACCCTATGTATCTGTGACTCGGGCGCCAAAATCTGTTCTCTTAACGGGGCCGGGCTAAACCTAGAGTTAACACTATAACGGGGCTATCATCCTTGCAACATTTCCTTGATTTTTTTTGACTATGTGTATATGTATTTTCCTTGATGTACTTTCTTTGATGTTGTGAGCCGATTTTTCCTGATATTAAAATCGCTCTTGAACTAAACAATCGTGTTTGGTCAGCTCGTTCTAGATAATATATATATCATTGTTATAGTTTTCCCACGTCTGTGTGTTTACCTGTCGTCACGTGTATGTGCGTGCCTATGAGTGATAGAAATATACGTAATATGTATATTGGTGTAGTCTGTCTGACGCTGTAACAACTGTTGTAGAAGATAGGTGAGAGAGAGAAGAATTCTTTTCGCTTTCAGAGACAGCCACTATATCAAAATCTATCATCTCACGTGTGTGGAAATTCTATTACCTTTCACTAACTCTCACTGAGTCTATCACCTATTCAAACCTATTCAGAAGGGACCAAACCTAGTCTTAATTCTCCTATCGGAAATCTACGACAAATGAGGGCTCGTTTCCGGTCTTTGAACTTAGAATAGGAAGACGAGTACGACAAACGTGGACTCGTCTATCTGTATTTTGAACTTAAGATTCTGTGTTCTGATATAGAGTAAGAGTGTGATGTCTTGTGAGTTGTTATATCTTTAAATAATTACCCCCTAGACTAGCGATCTGTTTACGGGCGTGCTGACCACACAAACTAATAAGTTTTTTTTTCCACAGCATCTTTGAATAATATACATTTTGGTTACAGGTTGATTTTGTCGGGATATATGTTAACTGCTGATTGTAATACTAAATGCTGGTAAAGTGGTGAGTGTATAACATTCACTGGGTACTGAGGCAGAACGGCGTTTGAACTAAGTTAAGGAGTGTGTTTCGGACTTTTTGTCCAGATTAATTCCCTCCCTTACCCGATCTGACTTCAGGGGCGAACTTATAGTGGATTTTTTTTAAAAATTAAGGGATTATTTTTCTCTTTAATTTTTGCTATATTCTTTTGCTTTTCCACTGTAGCAACTTATTTTTCAATTGTAATCTTAACTACCATTTATTTGGCGTAGTCGTGTTTTGCATTGAGTGCTTTATTGCCGATAATAGCAGCGATAGTTAGATTTTACTTTGGAGGAGGTATCCCAGGGTTAAGGATATCATCTTTTGATTTTTGGAATTTTTTTCTCGTAAGTGGTAGGAACCAGGTTATTCTTTTTCCTATTTGCTATCTCCACGTGTCTCAGTCACTGACATAATATGGCCGAGAGGGCAAAGCTTAGACAACTTCTCAGGGACGAAGCGAGAGAGGAGGGACTGGAAGGAGAAGAAATGAAAGCTTTTGTCAGGGACGAACTTGAGAGATATGATGCGGAGAGGAAAGAAGAAGAAGCTAGGAGGAAAGAAGCGGAAGACCGGCTATTACAGCAGAGGAAGATGGATGAGGAAATGGAAATCCGCAGGGAGAGAGAAAAAGAGAAGGAGAGACAGCATGAGAAGGAGAGGGAGGAGAGACAGCATGAGAAGGAGAGGGAGGAGAGACAGCATGAGGAAAGAGAAAATGAGCAACGACGACAGCATGAGCTGGCGCTTAAGACTCTAGAGTTCCAAAGCCGTGGTGCTGCCTCTACCTCCAGCAATGGAGAGTCTTCTCCTCATTCTTCCTTAACTGACCCTGCTAACACTCAATCTCTTCAACTAAATGCTATGTCTTTCACTCTTGAATCTTTTCCTTGTCCAATGAGAAGATTGACACATGGTTAGAAAAATTTGAGAAAATTGCAACTCTGTACGGGTTAGAGAGGTCGCGTTGGAATATGAAACTTTCCCAGGCCCTAAAAGGTTCTGCTTATGACGTTTATTCTAAGCTGGAAAGTAGCCAACAAGACGACTACGATGTGTTGAAGAAAGCGTTACTGGAGCGCTTTGAAATGAACGCTCGCAAGTTTTTGCAACTGTTTCGCAACAGCCGGAAAGAGAATTCTGAAACTTTTCACCAGTTCTCATCTCGTCTTAAGGGATATCTAACAAAGTGCCTTGAGCTTTCGCAGCTCCCCTCTACCTATGAAGGTCTTGAGGAACTTGTTCTAACTGAACAAATAAAGAACACTTTGTCTGCTGATACCCGGAGATTTCTCGCTGAGCAGGGGGCAGAAAAACTTGAAGACATTTTGGAAAAGTCTGAGCGTTATCACAATGCGCTGGCTGAACTACCGGCCACAAAGCGGAAACCGACAGAGGAGCATTTTCGAAAACATAACCTAGAGCAATCTTCTCAGGCTTCTAACCAAAACAACCACAGAGAAACTGGACCTCAAAACCCCCCTCCTGAAAAATCCAAGTTCTACAAGAACAAGTACCCCAACCACCCCAAACAGTCTGATCAACCCGACCGCCCTACATGGCAGCGTAGCCAGAAAGGACAAGGTGGCAAAGGGAGAACCCCTGAGCACGGGACATATGATCAGACCGAGCACACCGAGCCGAAACGCATCAGATGCTTATTGACAGTCTCGCAAGGCGGAATTATTGACAGTGATTCCAAACCTGTTGGGGATAGACCCTCAACGCGAGGTACTGTTACTTTGAACGGTTCTCAAACTTCTTGCTTATTTGACACGGGGCTTTCTTATGATTGCATTGTTGCCAGAAAGCTGGTTAAACCCGGTCAAGAGACAGGAGAGACCGTCAAACTTTGTGGAGTTCGTAAGAGTGATGCACCTACAGCGCTTCCCATCGCATTGGTGGAGATACACTCTGACTTTGTCAGAGGCGTGATCAAAGCGGCTGTTATGGATGATCCCATCTACCCAGTCATACTTGGCGGGAGATACGTGTGTATTGGGAAACCGGAAGAGCCGATTGTGGCAGCAGTAACTACAAGAGGGCAAACCAAGAAGGAACGGGAGCCTGCGCCAAATTTGTTACCTATGGAACTTAAAGAAGCGCAATACAAGGACCCTACTTTGGCACCCTGCTTTAGGAAACTGCCCATGGCTAAGGAACCCAAACAGCACGGGGACATTTTTTCTGAGGATGGCGTACTTTATCGGAGAACGGGCAAGCCTGACCAAGGTTACAACCAGCTCCTAGTACCGAAACAGTACAGAAGCCAAATCCTAGAAATGGGGCACTCTCTTCCCTTTAGCGGACATATGGGACAGAACGCCACAAACCAACGTATAACCACTCATTATTGGTGGCCTGGAGTGAATACTGATATTATCAGATATGTCAAATCCTGTGCCCAGTGCCAACGTGTGCCACCCAAGCAACGGACACCCCCAGTCCACATGGGTGAAATGCCAATAATGGGAACACCATTCGAACGGGTTGTGATCGACATTTTAGGGCCTTTCGAAAGGACTAAAAGAAGGAACAGGTTCATCCTGACCTTAGTCGATACATGCACTTTATGGGCAGAAGCTATCCCGCTAACATGCGCAGATGCCAAGCATGTCGCAGAAGCCCTCGTGCAGATTTTCACTCGGTTGGGATTCCCTCAGCAAGTGTTGACGGATAATGGATCTCCATACCGAAACCTGTTGATGGATGAGATCGTTAAGATCTTGAGGACCCAACACATCCACACTAAGCCATATACTCCGGCGGGAAATGGGCTCGTGGAACGTGCTAATGGAAACCTCACCATGATGCTAAGTAAGCTGGCACAAGTGAAACCTGAAGATTGGGATCTCTGTATTCCTGCAGCATTATTTGGCTACAGAGAATCTCCTCATACTTCCACAGGATTTCCGCCAGCTACACTCTTATTTGGCAGACCCATTAAGGGCCCGCTTGAAGCCTTACTTCAGTCTCTGACAGACGAGAAGGCGGATGAGACAGTTGTCTCAGCAAGTAAATATGTGTCGGTTTTAAAGGAACGGTTGAAACTAGGGTGGGACCTAGCAACGACTAACTTTAAGCGAGCACGCACCAAGCACGCTAACCGATACAGGAAAGTCGCGGAAGAGAGAGAACTGGAAGCAGGAGAGAAAGTTTTGGTGTTGCTCCCTACCGAGAACAACCAACTGAAGATCGGATGGCAAGGGCCGTTTACCGTCCTGAAAAAGATTTCTAAGGCTAACTACCAGATCTCTATTGAAGGAAAGGAGAAGGTTTTCCATTTAAATCTCTTAAAGAGATACTTGGAAAAAACCAGTGCCAACCTCCGACCATCTCCTGACGATCGCCAAAACTGACGAAGATGATGATAGTGGCAGGGATATTCCACCGCTATCACAGGAAATCTTTCAAAAATGTCAGAAGCGGCGACGCTCTTTCAAGCGCGCATATGAGACATTCCAGGGGAAGGAAACTTTGAGGAGTGGACTTGAGTAGGAATTGGACAGAGATGGAGGGGGAAGAGGAGAGGGAAGAAGACAGACACCCCGAAGCTACGGTTATAGGAAATTAAACTCCATAACGTAGACATGGAGTGCTTCTATATCTTAAAGGGGGGAGGCTCTGTCACGTAGGGTTTATATTCATTTAATTTCCTACATTTTCTTCCTATTTGTTCACCCAAATTCTCTCTTTTATTATCTCTGTATTTCATTTTTCCTGTATATTTTTCATCCATTCGTTTTGCGAATATTATTCTCATATAATTCGCAAACTTTACCTTTTTCCTTTCTCTTAAACTGAGAATCGCGCTAGGACGATATTACGTAGATGTCAGGGCTGCAGGGCGTCATAAGGCGTGATAAGTCGGTTCGCTGAACACAGGACGTAGCAAATCGTCTACATTCTCACCGAGCGCGCGAGCTTCTTCTCGGCATTAGTCCCGGTGAGGTGTGATACTTTACATCTGCACCGGTCAGTATCCAGACATTGGCTGGAAAATCCCAAACTGACACGGCGCTCACTTGGGCAATGGAGTCAGGCTGTCTGGGATTTGAAACTGACACGCGTACATCGTGGTCAGTAGGTGACAGTTACGACACGCGTTAAGCGGACGTAAATGTTGGGAGTAGGGGAGATAATTTCGCTTGGCGAAATAAGTTTGGGCCCTTTTGTCTGATTTTAAGATATTGGCCAAGTTTGAAACTTTAATTTCATTCTCGCTCATAGACTCCACAGTAGATAGGTCGCTCGAAAAAACAGAATAGCTGTTAGCGAAGATCTCAGTTTGTTTCGGCAATTTGTCGAACTTCTAGACTTCCAGAAATATTTTCAGCATTTTTATTCTTAAGTTGTGCGACTACCTGTAATTCTGTGGTTGAGGTAATTAATATGATAGATATATAGATTTTGTGAGTGTTAAAGTGTTAAATCGCTTAATTCATTTTAATCTATTTCTTTAGCGCAGAAGAGAAATAAAGTGGTAGGCTATTATATTTTCTAGGGAAGCATTCAGTGGAAAGCAGACTAAAAATTTAAATTTCTAGCTTATAACGGCAATTGTAGCTATTTATAAATTTAATTTAACTGCTAATACTCAGTCGAGTGTATTTTTCTAAACTAACGTATAAACTCTAGAATCCAGCCTCATGAATGATGACGGGATACGCACGTGTTCCTAATTTATGAGGAATGCTGATTTTTAAATATAACTTACGTCACGGGAAGTTTAAATGATAAGCAAAGCTCTCTGCTTGCAAGTTTAAATGTAAGTTTTAACCAGTACAGATTCTGTTTATTATATTATATATGTGTTATTTTTCCTCCACACAGTGAAAGTTTTGGGGTGACCCTAACTTTACCAGCACCTAGTAGTAGTTTCCATACTTGTGAAGAAATAGACAGTCCTTATTTTGAACCACGTGGGTTTTCTCAAGTAACACTGATCTGACGGTGCAAGTTAGACAGAAATACTAATATCCCTATAACGGGTTTTCAAAGACTGTAATGATAAATACTGGACCTTGGAGCCAGCACTTAATTTCTTCTAGAAACTCTATATAATTTGCTGCCTGGTGGCGTGAATATTAACAATCATTTCCCGACTAGATTATATCTTGTGGACAAATCTGTGGTGTGACTAAAGTGAATCCTATACTGAGGGAAGGCACCGACCTGACATTCATCATTTTTTTTAGAAACCTACGCTATTGACACTGTGCTCTGTTAACTCCCGCGCCTGGAATAATTGTTAGGTGACTTAATCAGACATTTGAACAAATTTGCATACCCAAGTAGTCGTTCCCGGAGACTCCAAGTTAAACAGGTCTTTTGGAACTGGGGACTTCTTGGCAGTAGACTGCATTTTTTGAGTCTGTGTGAAAATCTAAAAATCAATGTGTTCCAAGAGGCAGCAAGCAAAGTCGTGAGTACTAGTGTGAGAAGCCATGGCGGAATGAATGAGTGTACGCTGGTTTGAGTGATATTTTTTCACTATTATATCTTTGACACCCTGTTGCTGTCCTATTTGTTTTTTTCAATCTGCATAATTTGTTGCTAAGGCTAGAGTTCTTGTGTTTTTGTCTTAGGTTAAATCAGATTTTTTTCAAACTCTGTGCATATAATTACGAGATAAAACAAAGACAACTCTTAGACTCAAACCCTATGTATCTGTGACTCGGGCGCCAAAATCTGTTCTCTTAACGGGGCCGGGCTAAACCTAGAGTTAACACTATAACGGGGCTATCATCCTTGCAACATTTCCTTGATTTTTTTTGACTATGTGTATATGTATTTTCCTTGATGTACTTTCTTTGATGTTGTGAGCCGATTTTGTCCTGATATTAAAATCGCTCTTGAACTAAACAATCGTGTTTGGTCAGCTCGTTCTAGAATATATATATCATTGTTATAGTTTTCCCACGTCTGTGTGTTTACCTGTCGTCACGTGTATGTGCGTGCCTATGAGTGATAGAAATATACGTAATATGTATATTGGTGTAGTCTGTCTGACGCTGTAACAACTGTTGTAGAAGATAGGTGAGAGAGAGAAGAATTCTTTTCGCTTTCAGAGACAGCCACTATATCAAAATCTATCATCTCACGTGTGTGGAAATTCTATTACCTTTCACTAACTCTCACTGAGTCTATCACCTATTCAGAAGGGACCAAACCTAGTCTTAATTCTCCTATCGGAAATCTACGACAAAGAATACATAAAGCAACATGGATATCACCAGACCACAGAACTGAGAATCAGATTGATCACATATGCATAAGTAAGATGTTTAGGTCATTATTGCAGGACGTGAAAGTACGTAGAGGAGCAGATGTTGTATCAGACGACCATCTTCTGATGTGTCGTAGATTTTAGATAGGAGAATTAAGACTTGGGTTGGTCCCTTCTGAATAGGTTGGAATGAGTGATAGTCACAGTGTGAGATAGAAATACAAAAAATAGATTTCCACGAGTGAGGTGGTAGAATAGTGATAGAGGCTGTCTCTGAGAGCGGAAAAAAATCTTCTCTCTCTCACCTATCTTCTACGACAGCTTTACAGCAGTCAGACAGTCTAACACATATACATTAAATATATATATCCACTCACGTGCACGCACATTCAAGTGACGACAGGTAGACACACACACACGTGGGAACCTATAACAAATGATTATATAGATATTCTAGAACGAGCTGACCAACACGCTGATTAATTTCAAGAGAAACTTTAATTATCATTTAAAATTTCTTCACAACACATCGAAATTACATCAAAGCATATACAAATAGTCATAAAATATCAAGAGAATGCTACAATGATGATAGCCCCGTTATGATATTAACTCTAGGTTTAGCCCACAGCCCCGTTATGAGACAGATGATGGCCCAAAGAGTCACAAATACATATGGTTAGGGTCTAATATTGTCCCCCTTAGAAGGTATAGACTGACTTTGACAGCGGTATCTATTCTAAAGGAACAATTTACTTAAGCAGCAACTCTTGCCTAAGGAAAGAAAAATACAACAAGTGAGTGCATTTAACTACGAACATACTTCCGTCACTTTCACTCGGTTCTTTCATCAGGGTACGTGGCGCTCGTGCTTACCTAAAAGAAACTTGATGTTGTTCACCGTCTGGCGCCACCTTAGGACACTTCTCTACAGTGAATCTGTATTCTTTGGATAAAGCGAATCCCAGCTCTACAATTACAGGTTTCTTTCACTGTTTTCGGGGAGCGTTCGCTTCACCAGTTAAATTTTGATTACTGTTAATGTCACTTGAATCAGTTTGGATAAGCAAGTTTAAACAGGCACACAGAGTAAAAAAAACACGAGGTTTCCCTTAATTTGGAAAGACAGTCTTGGTTCACTATACACTCTTTCAATACTTGTCGGAAATATTAATGTTAATTCTTGTAATGATTCTCGCCGCTAGACAGCATGTATATTTGAGTTTATTGTGAAGAAATAAAGTCTGGCTCAAAGGCCAAGTATAAACATTTTGTCTTTAGAAAAACCGTTAGTGGGATTGGTATTACTGTCTATCTCTGATGGCACGTGCACTGTCAGACCAGTGTTAGTTGAAAAAACCCACGTGGTTAAAGATAGAAAATGTCTATTCTTCTCACAAGTATGTCTCTTTACTACTAAACGCCGGCAAGTTCTGGGTCACCCCAGTATTCACTACATAAAATGGAAAAAGATAATATAAAATAATTATACATACTATGTATAAGGATATAACTTATATTTTAAAGTGCACGCGTAGAGCTTATCATTTAACACTTCCCGTGAGATAAGTTATATTATAAAATCAATTATCATGAATTTGAAATACATATAAATATATTTCGTCAATACTCATGAGACATCTAGCAGTTATAAGTTAGTTTAGAAAATATATCTCGACTGAGTAGTTAGCAGTTAAATTCAATTCATTATGGCTACATGTTTGTTAAGCTAGAAATATAATTTATCCTGCTTTCCACTGTAACTCGTCGACTAAAGAATATAACAAACTATTAAAATAATCACTCTGCACACAGAACTAGTTTAAAATGAAATAAGCGACTTAACACTTTAAACACTTCACAAAATACTAGAATATAGTATATAATATTTTACCTCACACAGAACTACAGGTAGTCGCACCACTTAAGAATTATATGCTTATATATATGGAAGTCTAGAAGTTCGACAAATTGTCGAAACAAACTGAGAACTTCGCTATACAGCTTATACTGTTCCGAGCGACCTGTCTACTGCGAATTTAAGAGTGAGAATGAAAATAAAGTTCAAACTCGGGCCAATATCTTAAAATTGGACAAAGGGCCCCAAATTATTTCGCCAAGCGAAATTATCTCCCCTACTCCCAACACTTACGTCAGCTTAACGCGTGTCGTAACTGCCTCCTACTGACCGAGATGTACGCGTGTCAGTTGCAACTCTCAGACAACCGTCTGCAGCGCGGAGCGCAATTTCACACTTCGCCGGACTATGTCGACGAAAACTCACGCAGTTGCTGCAAAAGGTAGACAATTCGTCTGCCTGTCATGTCCAACGGAGCAAATTTCTCACACCCCAGGCCCAGAAATCTGGTCGGGCAGCGCTCTGACCGGGGAAACTGCAGACGTATGTCTGGCGAGAACCGTATATTCACAGCTATGGTTCGACCGGCAGAGACTGACATCTCCGTAATACCATCACTAGTGCGATTCTCAGTTTTGAGAAAAGAAACAGCGTTAAGGATGGAGAAGAAAATATATATCTCGCAAACGAATGGATGCGAAAAAAACCCAGGAAAATGTAAAGAAATATAGAGGATACGGGTGAAAGAATAGGAAGAGGATAATAGGCAATTTAATTATCATAACCTATGTGACATGATGGCTAAATCAAAATTAAAACTCAAGAAATTTACAACAGTATATAGCTATAGACAACAGTATAATGTGGGATATCTAAGAAATCAGGAAATAAGTGAAACATTTTCAATCACAGTATCAAACAAATACCAAGTACTCCAACAGCTGGAAGATGAAACAGATACGGAAGACCACTGGCAACAAGTAAAAAATATATGGAACGAGACATGTGAAGAAGTACTGAGAAAAAAAGAACATCAGCACAAAGCATGGATAACAACAGAAACCATTAGTAAGATAGAAGACAGGAAAAACAAGAAAGCAGATTTAAACAGAAGCAAAACCAGAAGCTCCAAAGCCAAGGCTCATGAAGGATACATAGAAGCAAACAAAGAAGAAACATCAAAAGAGACAAGATGAAATATATTGATGATCTGGCAAGCGAAGCAGAGGAAGCTGTAGCCAAAGGAAAAATGAGGGACCTGTACAACAACACAAAGAAGCTAACAGGGAAATATAAACAAGCAAATGGCCTCATTAAAGATAAGAATGGAAAATTGCTTAGTAATATACAAGAACAAATGTAGAGATGGACAGAACATTTTGAGAATAGACCATTTCCAACTAATCCCCCAGACATCAAGCCAGTAGAAGAGGAGCTACAAATCAGCTGTGAACGACCAAGTAGAGAAGAAACAAAGAAAGCGATAAAGCTTCTGAAAGATGGAAAAGCAGCTGGTCCAGAATGCATTCCAGCAGAGGCCATCAAGACAGATATTGATACCTCTACAGAGGGAGCCGCGGTAGCACAGTGGATAGTGCACTGGCATCCTAGCTCAGCGGTTCATGGTTCGATCCCCAGTTGGGGTGGGAATTTTTTAGACTGCAAACGGCTCCTGGGTCGACCCAGCCCTAATTGGGTACCAGAGCAACTCTTGGTTGGTTAAGGCGGCCGGCGTGAATCTGACCACATCACACCTAGTGTGTCGATGGTCGAGAAAATAAGGACCTAACAACATATACTAACAGAGATATTATACACACTACTTTGCAAAGTCTGGGAGAGAGAGGAAATACCAGCAGAATGGAAGGAAGGTTATCTGGTAAGTTGCCTAAGAAGGGAAATCTACAAGAGTGCTCAAATTATAGAGGAATAATGTTACTATCAGTGCCAGGGAAAACTATTCAACAGAATCATTGAGAGAATAAAAGAGTCCAAGCAACTGAGAGATGAACAAGCAGGTTTTCGACAAAATAGATCCTGTACAGACCAGATAGCCACATTGAGAATAATAGTTGAACGAAGCCTGGAAAGGAATTCATAGCAATACATCAGATTCGTGGACTATGAAAAGGCATTTGACAGTGTAGACAGAGAATCGCTTTCGAAGTTGATGTGGCATTATGAAGTTCCCATGAAGATCATTAATTTAATAAAGAAGACCTATGAAGACATGACATGCAGAGCACTTCACAAGTGGGCCTGAAAATACATAGGGAAAAGACACATATTATGAGAATAAATGCGAGAAATGATAAGAAGGTTGAACTTGAAGAAACACCACTAAAAGATGTAGAATCGTTCACATATCTTGAAAGTAATATAGAAAAAGTTCGAGGGACAGACAGGGATATCAAAATAAGAATACAAAAAGCAAGAGGGGCTTTCATTGCATTGGGAAACATATGGAGAACAAGAGAAATCAAGTCTAACACGAAAATAAGAATTTTCAACTCAAATGTGAAGTCAGTCCTATTGTATGGCTCTGAGACATGGAGAACAACAAAAACAACAACCAAAAAGCTGCAGACTTTAAAAACGGGTGCTTGCGTAGAATAGAAGGACTGAAATGGTATGACAAAGTCACAGATATGGAACTGATGACAAGAACTAGACAAGTGCCAGTGGAACAAGAGTTGAGAAGAAGACGCTGGCGATGGATAGGACACACATTGAGGAAACCTGTTGATAGCATTACAAGGCAGTCCTTGTTCTGGAATCCACAGGGAAAGAGAGGCAGAGATAGACCAAAAAACACATGGAGAAGAGAAATATAGCAGAGGTGAAAATGATGAGGAAAACATGGAAAGAACTTGAGCGGAAGGCACGAGACAGGAAGACTTGGCATGTGTTTGTTGAAGGCCTATGCTCCTTGGGGAGCTAAAGGGTATTGATTGATTGATTGATTGATTGATTGATTGATTGATTGACAGGTTCCTGTAATAAATTTCGAAAGCCTGCACTATCTCTTGTGTTTCTGTCTGTGTGGTCCCTTCTAAATCCACTATCTGCCCTATTTGTCTGCATCGTTGTATATTTTGTTCTATTGCTATGTATTGTTTGCTGGGAGTCTCTTGTGTGATTGTGTTGAGTTTTGTCCATAATAGGGCTCCTTGGAACCTGTGGTATTTGTATTGTTGTAGTTCATTTTGTAGCGTTAGAATGGAGGGAGAGTTTTTGTATATTTGCTTTGTCAGTTGTGTAGCTTTCGCTATAAATGTTTCTTGTTGTATATGGTGTATGTGTATGATGGATGACATTAGCTGTGTTCGTTCTCGTTTGGTGCTTTTAAGTGTTTCCCAGTGTTCTTGAATATTTTATATTGGTATGTCACTTGTGTATGTAAGAATTAGTTTGGTCATGTGTTCTACGTATAATTTGTTTTGAAACAAAGTGTTGTTGATTTTCTAGTGTGGGGAACGTTTGGAATGTGTGCTTGCTTGTGTAGTGCTAAAGGCTGCGAGTACTGCTTTGTGATCTGTGAACTTGAGAGCTTCTGGCAAGTGTTTTGCTTGAATTATGTGGCGTGTTGACGGCACATAGATTCTGTCTAATCGTGTAGCTCTGTTGTGTGCTCTGTGTGCATGCGTTGTTTCAATACTGTGGGAGTGTGCGTACCTGTAGGCATCTAATAAACTGTGCATATCCATTATGGTTTGTATTATGTCTAGTTGGTGTGCGTCTTCTCTGTTTGCTCTCCTTATCTGTGTTCTAACTACTCCACCAACCACGTCCATATCTGTCAAAGCACAGTTAAAATCGCATCCTAATATAATTTTACGTCCTCTGCATGAGTGAGTGAGCAAGTTGTCTACGTTTTCGTAAAATTGTGGGTGGCGGTTGTAGTTTGCTGGAGCGTGTATATTCACCACCGTGTATGTGTGTGTGTTGTTTCCTACTTGAGCGATGGTTATTTTGCGATCGCTGTCCCGGATTGTTCTAAGTATTTCACATCTCTCTGATGTTTGTATATTTGGACATGCGCCCTAATATAACCGACTAGGTTGAACGGGACGCGCCTCGATAATACGATGCAAAACTGTATTAAAAAAATAAAAAGAACATGTGTTGTGTATGGATAAATTAAAACAGGAATGTCGTAGTCCTAACTGGGATGTGATTTATAATGTATGTTCGTCTGTGTATGTTTGTTTCCTGCAAAAGTATAAAGTCTGGCTTGTGTTTATGTATAACTGTTATGATGTGAAGTAGTTTTGAGCGAAGGCCGCTAACATTTACACTAATTATCAAAAGTTCAACTACCATTTTACACGTCTAATATGGAATTAATAAAAAAAAGAAATGTTTGTAACGACATTGTGGGATAAATTACATACCATTGTGAAATTGGTCCTAGTGTCTTCTTTGGTTGTTGTACCAATTATTTTCACCGTCTTGTATGTCTGTTATGAGTCTGTTAGTTGATTTGGTCGGTGATGTATAGTTTGTGTTGTCGTCCATGAGGAAAGATGGCGACGCCTTTGTCGCGGCCTAAGGGCCGGTTATTGACAACAGTACGGTGCCCCGTTTATGCAGGCATCCTCTCTCTAGTGAGTCCATTTCCAGATCGAAAACTGAAGTTGCCTTTTATGCTTCCATCTCAAAACAAGGTTTCAGTTTACACCGTTAGAAGATGATAATCCTTTAGAATTTAAATGCGAATAGGCAGAAAAGAACAAGTTAAAACACAATATTCAGTTGGGGTCTGTTTCAGGTCGAGTTATATACTGAAGCACATTAAAACCGCACCACTATTATATATACTGATACAGAGAAGCTGGAAAAAAAGTGTGGGAATGGATTTTCCCCGTGTTTGTCATGAGGTAGAGAGCGAATGGCTGCTGGAATGGAAAGTGCATGATTTAACCCACGGGTTTGTGTACAGACTACATGAAAACAATGAAAGTTACACGTGCAACACAATTCCCAACAGCCATGACCTTGAAAATGTGTACGCGTTGTGGCAGTATACTCAGTATAAAAAGGCTGTTGAGACAAAAAACCCAGCACATGTGCTTGAAATGCCACGACTATCTGAAAACGACCGCCAACGAGTTGGAGACCGGAATGAGCTAGCGGGCCATCGCCAGAAACATGAATTGCCACCACAGCACTATTGTACGTCTTAATGAACGTTACGGAACCACTGGCAGTGCCCGGGATAGACTTCGGAGTGGCCAACCACGAGTTACTACCCCTGCGCAAGATCGTCATATTGTGCTGAGTCACCTAAGGAATCGTTCTCTCCCGGCAAGTCAAACAGCAAGAGCAATAGTGGGTAGACGTGGGCAAGTCTCTCGAATGACAGTCATACGACGACTCAGAGATACAGGCCTTACTGCAAGACGACCTTATGTTGGGCCAAACATGACTCACAGACATCACAAATTATCCAGACTTGCAGCTTCTCCAGCAGGATAACGCACATGCGCACACCGCATGCATTACGCAGCAATATCTACAGCAGCAGAACATTGTGACGATTGATTGGCCTGCCCTATCACCAGACATGTCCCCTATAGAACATCTGTGGGACGAGCTTGGACGCAGAGTCTACAGGCAAGGTTCTCCAGCTAATCTGCAACAGCTCGAAGCTGCTCTTACACGTGAATGGGACTTGATTCCCCGGAATTTCCTTCAGAGACTTGTGCGTTCCATGCGGAGCCGCTGCCAAGCTTGTTTGCAAGCACACGGTGGACATACCAGATACTGAGGATAGTGTGAATGAATTATTTTATTGGTTGCATTTTTGGTTTTCTCCCTTGCCTGCACAGAATGCAATGAATTTCATAACAATCAAATGTGCAAATTAATGACCAGCATGGATTCATTGGAAAATGAATAAAGATTCCAAATATGTAAACTTGTAAACACTTATATTTACATTTCACACTCTGTTCCTGGATTATACAGGTGGTGCGTTTTTAATGTGCTTCAGTATATATTCGAACCATTTTTGTGGAAAGGTGCTATTACTGTTGTAAAGCTTGAATTGCTAGTAAAATGACTTAAACCCATATATACATCAAGTGGAAAATGTTTAAAATGTTCTTTTAAAAGAACAAAGAAAACATTTAATTTTTAATGCATTTACAAAACGTCTAAAAGTTTTATTGTAATAAATTGTTGCATTTATAATTTATTTTTATTAATTAGATATAATTAACAAAACATGAAGAGCTTGTATTAAATTTATTATTTATTTGATAATTAAATTGGTTCCCTTGTAAAGACAAGTTTCCTCCCGTAATATTCTTTTGTGAAGCATTCTATTTATATCTTGGTTTCGTAAGTGATCAGAGTCTGTCAGACTGACAGTGTTAGTGTGTCCGGTTGTTTGTTCCCTCTCTGTTGTGTCTTTGACATTTTTTACTTCATTTTGAAGTTTTTTTTAGTTATTCTAATCAGCAACATTTTGTAAATGTGTTAAAAAAAAATCCCTGTGACACTGGACTCACTAGCTGCTTGCTGTATCGCTTTGTTCAGGCGTTGGTCTAATGTATCAAATTGTTGTTTCGCGTATAATACTTACTTACTTTCTTTCACTATTGCGGTGAAGCTTAGTGGTTAGCTAGAGTGTGTCGCCTTGGCTGATGTAAGCCCGTGTTGTTGTAGGATATCAATGATGCTGTCTATCCACCTGTCTCTTGGTCTTCCCGGTGTCCTGAAACCAGATCTTCTAGTGTTGTAGGCTCTAGGTGGTCGTTTGTTGGTCCCCATTCTCATGAGACGGATACACCTCTTAATTTTCTGTGTCTCTATATACGTTATGTAAGCTCTAGGCGGTCGTTTGTTGGTCCCCATTCTCATGAGATGATACACCTCTTAATTTTCCATGTCTCTGTATACGTTATGTAGGCTCTAGGTGGTCGTTTCTTGGCCCACATTCTCATGAGATGATACACCTCTTAATTTTCTATGTCTTTATATACGTTATGTAGGATGTAGTTCCTACAGTTTTGTTTAGATGATAATTTCTCATTCTGTCTCTCCTGTTGACATTAATTGTTTTCTTAAACATCTCATCTCAAACAATGAGATTTTCCTCTGGTATGCTTTGGTCAGAGACCATGTTTAGCACTGATAGCAAAGACGTGGTGAGAATATGCTATTTATCAGCTGTCGTTTAGACTCAAACCTGATATTCAGATGTTTGAGCAGTGGTGACAGTTGTTACGTCACTGCATTGGCTTTTAGACATCTTGTTTCAATTTCTCTGTCAAGTTTTCAATTTTCTGTAAAAATGCTTCCTAAGTATTTGAACTCTGGAACCTGCTTAAGTCTGATGTTGTTGACATGTATGTTAAGTGGGCTTGGTGATCAGCTGATTTTCTTAGTTTCTGTATTAGATGTGTTGATCTTCATGTTGTGTCTTAAACTGGTTGAATGAAGTACAATAAATATATTTAGCAAAGCTGCACAGTTATTTATGACAAACAGCAGTGTGTTATCGATATTAGGAAAGCATTTCCTGTTTTAATTTGTGAATAATTTTATTTATTTTTACATTTTCTTTTGAAGCAAAAGTTGATGCAGTAAACACTTATTTGCTGTGTCGTTGTCAATGCTAATGTCTTAAAGCTTCATGTTGTTACCTCGTATATTAGCTCTGTCGTTGTCAATGCTAATGTCTTAAAGATTCGTGTTGTTATCTCGTATATCTCCTCCGTCGTTGTCAATGTTAATGTCTTAAAGATTCGTGTTGTTATCTCGTATATTAGCTCTGTCGTTGTCAATGCTAATGTCTTAAAGATTCATGTTGTTATCTCGTATATCTCCTCCGTCGTTGTCAATGTTAATGTCTTAAAGATTCGTGTTGTTATCTCGTATATTAGCTCTGTCGTTGTCAATGTTAATGTCTTAAAGATTCGTGTTGTTATCTCGTATATTAGCTCTGTCGTTGTCAATGTTAATGTCTTAAAGATTCGTGTTGTTATCTCGTATATTAGCTCTGTTGTTGTCAATGTTAATGTCTTAGAGACTCATGTTATTATCTTGTATATCTCCTCTGTCGTTGTCAATGTTAATATCTTAGAGATTCATGTTGTTATCTCGTATATTAGCTCTGTCGTTGTCAATTCTAAGATATTCTTGTTGTTATCTCATATATCTCCTCTTTCGTTATCAATGTTAATGTTTTAGAGATTCAAGTTTTGCCTCGTTTTGGCGAGGCGAGTCCCGTTCAACCTAGTTGGTTATATTAGGGTGCATATTCAAATATAAAAGATTATATCGCCGGTTTTATCATTGCAGTATCATTAAGAGTAGCACAGGACATAAGTGTTCACTACATGAATATATACACCAAGTGAATAATTTTTTTTTTTTTTTTAAAGTACAACCCAAAATATTTAAATAATTTAACAAATATGCCAAATGTATAAATAAATAAAACGTACCCTTATTTCTTTCTTATAATTTAAAGGTTAACTGGATAAAATTAAATCAACAAAGAGAAATGTATTATTCAGTTTAGCATTTTATCTCTTAATTAAATTGTCTAAGTTGGGTTAAATATATTTATGTCCCTTTAATGTTGTGAGTTAGTCATCATATGGTCCTATAACATTTCTAACTTTATGTCTAATCTGTTCAAGTTTAATACGATCCATGTCAGTTTTGCCGATGGCCTTTCTGTAACATATCATATATATTTCCTGTATTGTTTCCAGTTTGACATTATACAGGTAGGCTGATGGAATCTCATTGTCACACATGTACATAATGTATCAATCAATCAACACCTTTAGCTCCTTAGGGTGCAATGACCTTCAACAAATACATGCCAAGTATTCCTGTCACGTGCCATCAGTTCAAGGTCTTTCCATGTCTACCTCACGTATTGTGTGGTCAGGTTGAAACAATTAAATACAAATACTTTCTTTAACTTTGTGATTATCGTCAAACAAAGAGGTCTACACGGTACTAAAATACATCACAGGGCTGGATGTAGAAGCTTTTGTCTGGAACTGGCACTAATAAAGTACGTTACAGAGATTGGTGATAATCGCATGTTAGTGATGATGGCACATTGGTTTGTTCAAGATATATTCTGAAAATTTGTTTTTTTATTGTCGGGAGTGGGGGGTTGTACGTGTTAATTGTTATAAAAGTTGTTGCTACATTTGCTAGCATTGCGCCCCTCTCAACCATTAATCATGTCTATGGATCTGTCGGTTATATCAGCACGTCTTCTTGTGACGTATGACTAACTAGTAGACAAAAGTGGTCAAGAAACCACTGATACTATGAGGTGAAGAACAATCTCTTGTTGCCCATGTGATCTTGACACGTGACCAGACCACGTCAGATTTCGTCACTTTATTATTGTGAGAAGATCATCATTTGGTCCTATAGCACTTCTGACTGTGTATCTGATCTGTTTATTTGTTATAAATGTATGTTTGCTATGCTGTTAATCTTTATGTGACATCTCATTTATCATTCCTGTATTCTTGTTTCTGAACCAGTTGTTAAAGTCCAAGTGCCGGGTGATGGTATTGCCTCCCCTGTTTTTCAGTAGTGGTCCAACAGTGGCCAAAACTCAAGAGTATCTAATATGGGCTTCAAAGGTATCTAACCTAGCACAAGATCACTTTTGGCAGATATGTAAATAGAAGAAACAAAACGCTTCTATCTTTAGGCAGTCTTTACAAGATATTCAGAATAAGCGAGAACAATACTGCTTTGGCTGAGTATGGTAATTCTGCCGACGCTTTTGTGAAGGATTTAAACATTTATTACTTTCAGCCCGTTTAAGCCCCCACCAATGATTTACTCAGTGGAATTCTATTATTCTAGTATAGCTCTGTTTAGAGTGTGTAGTAATTTGACTGAGACAAACATGCAGTAACTTTAAAATGATTAAATCGAAGTTAAATTTGTAACATTACAAATAACAACATTTAATAATCACTTTAGGTTTTAACAGTTGGAAAATTTTTTGAATAGTTATGGATCAAGAAAAGTTATCATCACAGTCTTTATTGAATGTGAGATGTTACAAAAGGTTCAAGTGGCAGCATATATTTGAACTTAGCTACCAATGACGGTTCTGCTCCTTCTAATGGGTTGGTTTTTTTTCACTTTGCTCACGCTCGTCCTGGTCAAGGTTGTCGGGTGTAGCTCGTTTCCAAGAAATGTCAAGGAGAGTCTACCAAGTGGGTCCTTCGTCTTAAAGGTTAGACCACTGTTCCCTTCTTGTTCAAGAGACAGTACTTTCTGCTGGTACCACCAATACCTATGGTAAAAGAATAGAACGAAACGCCCACAGTTATGGGTTCCTATCTTTCCATACCACTATCCCAAATACTCAGACTTTATCCTCGATGAGAATTAAATTTAATCCTTGGGGATAAAACTTCCTTTACATTTAAATAGAATAGCTTTCATAGTTAATTTATATTTAAATGAAAAGGTTAACAATACATATAGAGTCTGTTTGCATATACATCTCCACTGATTGAAAAGTATTCACGATATAAGTTGAAAATGTTTTCATTTATGTTTTACATTGATTGAGAAGTTTGAAACTTCCATGTCGTAGATTAGTGATAGGGGAATTAATACTTGGGTTGGTTCATTCTGAATAGAAATAGAACAGATGATAGCTCAGTGGGAGATAATAGTAGATATAGATTTTCACGAGTGAAATGGTGGAAGCTAGTTAGAATATGTCCCTGAAATCAAGAAGCCTCTCTCTTTCAGCCTATCTCTACAACAGAACTTAGTTTTTCAGACAGTCTAATAGAATATATATATTAATATATATTGCACCACTCACATACGCACACACATAAGTGACGACAGTTAGACGCACAGACGTGAAAAACTGTAACAATGGAATATAGATATTTGGGACGAGCTGACCGACACACTTGAATAAGTTTATGTAAATTTTATTTATCATAAGAAAATTCATAATAAACATAGATTTAGAATATCAATCATATCTAAATATACATACACATAGGTTAACAAATCACTAAAAGAATAGACCCATAGGTGCAATCCTTTCCCCCTCTGTTGAGCCCACGATCCCGTTAGCAGAAAAGTTATAGCAACAAAGAGAAAAACATCATTAGCAACAAACGTGCATAAAGATAAATACAAAGTGGGTGCATAAAGTATTACATAGGGGAATCACTCAGTCCTGCTTTCTCTGTGTTCATTCACCAGTGGCCACTGACATTCTTTCTTACCTACAAACTGATTTCTTGCACCTTCAGGCACAAACTTTAGGACACACACACTCAGTGAATCCGTGTTCTTTTTGATAAAGAGAACACCAGCTCTGCAGATACAGGTTTCATCCAATGTTCTAGGGAGCGTTCACTTTACAATTATATTTTAGGATTACTGGTTTTGTCACTTGAATCAGTTCAGGTAAGAAATTTTAAATGGGCTCACAATTTCAGAATCTCGAGGTTTCCAGTACTTAGGAAATGACAGGTTGGTAACTTCTCTCAATATAAAATTATTGGTCACACCACAGTTTGGTCAAACGTCGGAAATGTTACTGTTTGTAATTTCTCTTGCCACATGAGATTTAAGGAAGAAATATAATCTGGCTCATTAGGCCCAGTTACTGCATTTAGTCTTAAAGTTCGTGAGATGAGTACTCTGTCTATTTCTGGATGCAAACACAGTGCCAGACAGGTTTTAACTTGAAAACCCACGTAATTAAGTCCTAAAATGTTTCTTCTATGATTATTCTCATATGTACTGAAACCGCTGGTAGATGTTGGGCTTGACCCAAAATACTGAATAAAGAAAAAGAAGCATACATAATACTTTGCTACAGGCGGGCTTTTTGGTTGATACGTGGGTTCGGTTTCAGACAATTAGTAAGAGTCAATTAATATATTATCTTGCCTGTAGATTATCCGTTATCAATCAGTTTGGTTCCTTGCGAACCTTCTCGTGGTAAACAAGTTATAGAGTTCTTCTTCGTAGAAGATCATATTAGGTGTAACGCGAAAAACAATCAATAAACTGGCATAAGGAACCAACCTTTAAATTAAATGATGAGTGTGGTAAGTCCTTCGATTTGAGTCCAATATACATTCATTTATTCTGACAATACATGTGACGACATCATACGAATATTCAGTATCATAAGAAAATACATCTGCATGTTATTCAATGTGAAATCTATGGGATCGTAAATCTTCAATTCAATTGGTTGTCATCAGGACATCAAGGCGATGTACGCGCTCTGCTGTAATCCAGACAGACGGTAGTGAAACGCCTGTGTTTGACGAATATATATATAGATCATGCACTGATCAAAGATCCTTCCATCCAATGGTTATATACTAACCATATATTTTCATTATCCATTAACGAACCATGGACTGACCCGGCGTCCATAAAATAAATTATAATTCGGCAATATGTAGCCTAACTCTGGAAGGATTCAAAAACGCGTCTTCATGGCGTGACGGTCAAATAATAAAAGGTGCTCTACATTCGTCACTAAGCGTGATCATATCAACGCTCACAGTCACAATCCGACCGTGCGGATTGTGTTCACTAAACCATAAAGTATAACAATAATTCTACATTAAATCTCTTAACACCAAAATGCGCACTGCCAACTATAGCAGACGACATTGTTAAACATATCACAACAATTCTCTACCCGACGGGGGAAAAATCTATTAGATAGATTTTTTTTGAAATATTTTAATCAATCATCTCAAAAATTTAACAAAAACCCGACATATGGCCTACGATGTTCTGACTAGAACAGTGTCGTGGTCATGTCGATACAATATCAGTCATGTAATATCTGAATTATTATATTAACTAAAAGAAATGTCAACTTCCATTAAATAATTATCTAATTAACTCAAAGTCTGTATTGACTAAATAAAAAAGAGTTGTCTCAGGAACATTATCAGAACTAATGAAAATTAAAATAATTAATCATTGTATGTGCGTAGGGTATCAATATCTAATTAAAATTTAATTAAAGAAACTAAATTATCGTGTCATAGTAAAGAAAAGTGAAAAGTAGCGACAAGTAAAGTAAAGAAAAGTTTAAAGTATAAGATAATTTAGTGAGGTGTGCATAAAATTAGGCATGTGTGTAGAATAACTACTACCTAAGTATATTAATTAACTAAATAATAATATATAACATATTATGTACACATATTTACTAACTATATATACCATTTATCACATTTCCAATATATATCTAAGTAGCTTATTCAATTGTGTGAGATTATTTTGATTTCATATTTTCTTTCTTTTATATTTCATTTTTTTTCTCACATTATTTTTTTCTCTTTATTTTATTAATTAATTCAATAAATATGTAACTTAATAATGTTGGATATGAAGATCCAGCCGTTGTCATGTCCCTATTGAATGAATGGGGAGTTCCATTGGAAGAGAAAGTTAATAAATGTCCACTGCGTTCCGTGTAGTAATGAATTTGAACTATGACAGCATTCATTTAGTCAGTTCGATTCTTGTTTCAGAATGATGGCAATTTGATTCAAATATTCTTCTTGCTTGCATCATAACGAGTTGGAGGATGGGTGGACACAAACCAAAGTCCAACCGTTGAGAACGAAATCGCGACGTATGTCTATTGGCTATAGTCATTTAGTTCGTCATTTAGACTGCGCATATAAGTTATATGAGTGCACATTATTCGCTGAGTTATTATTGTGCATGTAGTTGAAAACAATTTCCTCGTTGACGAAAGCAATCATTTGAAAGTTATGTATTGTTCAATATTTTTGTGAACTTATGGACCATCGTTACTCTTTAATTGCCTTCAGTAGAATGCCTGGAAAGTACATCAGCGATAACATTTTCGGTTCCAGATATGGATTCGATGGTAAAGTCAAAAAGTTGCAATACAATTGCAAATCTGTCTAACTTCGGACTTTTATGACTGGATCGACGTAGTGACGCGACAGCCTTCTGGTCAGTCTGCATTACACAGGGTGCGCCCAATAAGAACTTGTCAAGTTTAGTGATCGCCCAAACAACTGCAAGCAACTCCTTGTTAACCGTGGAGTACTTAGTTTCTGCCGCTTTGAGTTTTCTTAAAATATAGAGGGTAGGATGGAGTATTCCCTCATGATCTTGAAGCAGACTAGCTCAAAGTCCGTAGTTGCTGGCATCTGTGCGGAGTATACACTTTTTAGAAGCATTTGGCAACCGTAAAATCGGTGGATTCGAAAAAATATTCAAGATACTTCGAAAGGTTTTGTCGCAATCGTCAGTCCACGTCACTTTCATTGGCATATTTTTCTTTAACAGTGAGGATAAGATAGCCGTAATGGATGACAAATTAGGAACGAATCTACTATAGTATTGGACAAGACCCAACAAACTCCTAACCTGCTTCTTGGTTTGAGGAACTGATAAATTTAAGATTTTAGATACATTACTGGGGACTGTTTGGATACGTCCGGCCCCAACAATGTGTCTAAGAAAAGTTATCTCATGGAACGCTACTTGTATTTTTGTAGGTTTAGCGGTTAAATTGTTTTCTATTAATATTTCCAAAAGAGATCGAAGTCCGGAAAAATGTCCCTCAAATGACAAGCTAAATAAACATATGTCGTCAATGTAAGTAATAACGTCTTGTCTTCCTGATAAAATTTTTCGCATCATGCAAATAAAGGTAGCCAGAGCAATCATAAGCCCAAAAGACATCACATTCCACTGGTAGAGACCTTGTGGAGTGGAAAACGCCGTGTAGTATTTGGCTTTTCCGGTTATTGGGATCTGCCAATAACCTTTCGTTAGGTCAATTTTTGTGAACAATGTCGCAGTAGATAGACGAGGTAGTAAGTCATCAAGAATAGGATGTGGTTCGCTGTCAGCTACAGTCTGAGCGTTTAACTTACTGTAGTCCACACATAAACGAATGTTGTTATCCTTCTTCCTAACAATGACTAAAGGTCAAGAAAATGGAGAGGTACTACTCTCTATGATACCCAAAGCTAACATCTGTTCAAGTTCCTCGGTTGTTTTAGTTAGGAAATGTAGTGGAACAGAATATGGATGTACACAAACTGGTATATCATCATTAAGAATAACGTCGTGACTAATCACCGATGTGCGACCAGGTTCATCAGTCAACACATCTGGAAATGATTTTAGTAGATCAGCAATCTGTTGATGCTGCTGCGGTGTAACCGTAGAAGAGATGGTTACATCCCGCCAAGATTCTGTAGGTTGTAGGGCGTGACATCATACTCGCATGCGCAAGAAATGTCAATGTAAATCGAGGGGATGTTTTGAAAATTCGATTAGATTGCAGATCAGTTCTTAAACGTGAAATAGAAATTCCACAAATAAATACAGACCACCAGTTACTACAGGCGGGCTTTTTGGTTGATACGTGGGTTCGGGTTCAGACAATTAGTAAGAGTCAATTAATATAATGTCTTGCCTGTAGATTATCCGTTATCAATCAGTTTGGTTCCTTGCGAACCTTCTCGTGGTAAACAAGTTATAGAGTTCTTCTTCTCAGAAGATCATATTAGGTGTAACGCGAAAACAATCAATAAACTGGCATAAGGAACCAACCTTCAAATTAAATGATGAGAGTGGTAAGTCCTTCGATTTGAGTCCAATATACATTCATTTATTATGACAATACATGTGACGACATCATACGAATAATCAGTATCATAAGAAAATACATCTGCATGTTATTCAATGTGAAATCTATGGGATCGTAAATCTTCCAGTCAATTGGTTGTCATCAGAACATCAATGCAATGTACGCGCTCTGCTGTAATCCAGACAGACGGTAGTGAAACGCCTGTGTTTGACGAATATATATATAGATCATGCACTGATCAAAGATCCTTCCATCAAATGGTTATATAGTAACCATATATTTTCATTATCCATTAACGAACCATGGACTGACCCGGCGTCCATAAAATAAATTATAATTCGGCAATATGTAGCCTAACTCTGGAAGGATTCAAAAACGCGTCTTCATGGCGTGACGGTCAAATAATAATAGGTGCCCTACATTCGTCACTAAGCGTGACCATATCAACGCTCACACGTCACAATCCGACCGTGCGGATTGTGTTCACTAAACCATAAAGTATAACAATAATTCTACATTAAATCTCTTAACACCAAAATGCGCACTACCAAATATAGCAGACGACATTGCTAAACATGTCATAACATACTAAAGAATAATATTATACACACATCCTATCCTACCCTCGCGTAAAATATAATATATTATATTCACTTCGGTTATAAACTTAAATTATAAACTACAAGCTTATGACTTGTCTCATCGTTTAAAACTTCCGTGAAATAAATTCTAGTCATTTAAAAGAATCAATCATCATGAATTAGAAATACATAAGTATCTCGTCAATACTCAATGATGAATCAGTGCGTTTACTTAGTTAGTAAAATATTCTCTGACTGGTTACTAGCAATTTAATTACATTTATTAATAGCTGAATGAGTTTTAGCTAGGAATTATAATTTATTTTGCTATCCACTGTAACACAATAAACTAGAGAAATATAAATGACTTTCTATGCTAGTAAATCACTCTGCACAAAAGAAACTAGTCGATATATAGACGATAAAACTAGTGAAATCTATTTACCTCAACACAGGACTACTTAAGACTATTCTCCAACGCAAACTGAGATTTTACTTAATAAAGCAATCTAGGAACGAAGCTAGAATGTGTCTAAAGAAACTGCGGAGTCTGAATGAATGAAATTAAAACTGCTGGGGTTTTTATCTGATTAAATGAAATGATTCACTATTATCGAAACCCAGACTCTTTCTGCCACATGTTCGCACCTAGAGGAAAATCTACATAAATTCTGTCTCATTCTGCAAATCAAACGATTTTTCCACGCTGAAGCCGAAACAGACTCAGGCAAAACGAGCCGACAGTCTCTCTTAGATCTTGCGTAACATGATTTACCAGACTGTGCAAGAGATTTCTTCTCTCGAGAATTCACACTACTACTGCCTGCAGACTATGGTCATAAACGCAATAAGAGCGAGCTCGTCTTTGATCTCAAATCTTTCACCTTGAATAATTAACTTATAGGCGAGCAGATCAGAGAAAAGTGATAGACGATAGTCTTCCTATTATCCCTATCGAGAACGAATTAACACGATTCGATCTCTCATCAAAGAACTTAGCTAACCGCCATAAAATGCGTTGCTAAATTAGAAAGGAAATGACAAAGGTTTGAATGGGAGCGTTTACGTTAACAATCGAGCGTATACGAAAGAAAAGGTAAAAGAGCGACAGAAAGATAAAAGACAAGTGTAGAATAAAGAAAAAAATATAGAAATTTATTAATCATAAATCTCTGCCACATTCCATTACTTTAAAATTAATATTTTCACATAGACATTTACACTGGTTTAAAGACCCCATTGTGCACGGTTGACCACGCAGTTCCTGACTGCCAACAACATTCTCACCCTTCCCTGGCCATCCTTGTCTCCAGACATGAGTCCGATTGAGCACCTGTGGGATGAGCTGCATAGACATGTTTATCGCCGAGTCGTTGCTCCAGCCAATCGTCGTGATCTGTTCCAGGCACTCCAGGAAGAGTGGGCAGCCATCCCACAGGCCCACATCACACGTCTGATTGCATCCATGCTTAGGAGATGCCAGTTGCTGATCGATGCAAGAGGAGGCCACACACCATACTAACGGGAAAGCCCGTACGCCAAAAAACTCTCGTGACCCAGATGCAAAACTACTGTCAATTGATTGGATGAACCCTAAAGTATTCTTGTGTTTAGTTTGAACAATTAAGTCATTAAATTTAAAAAAAGTTATTGAATGTCAAAATTATGGCTATGTGTGTGCCTTCAGTAGCTATGCGCTTCTTTTTTTGAACAGTATGTTTCCTTATTTAGTCTGTCATATTTATGATGGATAATTAGGTGGTGCTGTTTTTGTTGACTTCAAAAAAACATTTGACATGATTGACCACACTATCTTGGTTCAAAAGTTGGAAACCCTCGGAATAGGCCCTAATCCACTAAACATCATCAAACCATTCCTGGCAGATCGACAACAGTTAGTTCTTCACAACAACTCGACATCAGATTTCTCGAAGATAGATACAGGAGTACCGCAGGGTTCTATTCTTGGGCCCTACTCTTCTTAATGTCCATCAACGACCTGTCACTACATCTAAAATATTCAACATGTGACCTCTTTGCAGATGATTGTACTATCTACACTAGTGATAATGACTGCGAGGCACTTGAAATGACTCTTCAATGCGATGTAGGCAATCTAACAAAATGGAGTTACATAAATCGTTTGCCAGTAAACACAGCAAAAAAGAAATCTATGTTGATTACCACCAGACAGAAACTCCTAAAGTGCACCCAAAACAAAAATCGCTACAGCTACACGCGGAATCAATACAAATTGAACATGTAACAGAGCACAAAGTGCTAGGGATCACGATTGACCAGCACTTAACGTGGAACTCCCATGTCACGATTGACCAGCACTTAACGCGGAACTCCCATGTTCGGAATTTAACCAAACACTTAGCACAAAAGAAGAGCGTACCAGCTAGCCAAAATAAAACACTGCTTTTCGCAGGTTGGTTACGAAAATCGCCGAAGCATAAATCGATGCCTTTTGGAGTGCCAGTAATATGGCGTGAACCGACAAATTACGTTACTGATTGTTACTTCTGCTTGACAAATATCCATGGTTTCACTTTTAAAACTAGAAAGTCTGTGGTTTATCCAAATATTGAATCGGTTTCAAAACCAGTGCCTCATGATCCAATCACATGTCCGATCCCAGTTCCACCAGAACAATATCCGTTGGACGTGAATGAACCATCAGAAAGTGATAGTTTACCTGCTTTAGAAACTAATTTTGACTCGGATTATATACCGGTGAATGATGGTGTTAACTTAATTAACCATTCAGAACTTTCAGATCTAATACGTGATCTCGCTCTTACCAAAGGACAAGAGGAATTACTCGGTTCACGCCTCAAAAAAATGGAATCTTTTAGCGCCCAATACTCCGATATCTAAATTTCGTCATAGACACAGAGAACTTGTTCAATACTTTAAGATGGATGATGACATTTGCTATTGCAAAGATGTAAACGGTCTAATGGTGCACCTCGGTCATGAGCACATAGTCAACGAATGGCGACTTTTCATCGACTCTTCCAAGACTAGTCTAAAAGCCGTGTTATTGCATAACGGAAATTTGTTTTCATCAATTCCAGTCGCCTACTCTGTTCATATGAAAGAAACTTATGACAATATGGCTATACTTTTGGCAAAAATAAAGTACAATGACTACCAATGGCGGATTTGTGGAGACCTAAAGGTCATTGCAATTCTCACGGGCATGCAGACTGGGTATACTAAATTTTGTTGCTTCCTATGTGAATGGGACAGCCGCAACAGACAGGAACATTATGCAAGAAAGGTGTGGCCTATCAGGGATCGTATGCAGCTCGGGCATAAAAATGTAATACACGAGCCATTAGTTAACACAGACAGCATCATTTTACCACCGTTACATATAAAGTTGGGGCTCATTAAGAATTTCGTAAAAGCGTTAGATAAAACGAGCAAAGCTTTCACTTATCTTCGAGAAAAGTTTCTGCAAGTTAGCGATGCAAAGATAAAGGAAGGTATCTTTGTAGCACCTCAGATTAGGAAAGGTATTGCAGACAAACAATTCGAGAACTTCGCGCATGGATGGCATTCAAATCTATCGTCGATAACTTTCTGGGAAATCACAAATCTGTCGACTTTGTGCATATTGTTAAGCAGTGCATAGATGCATACAGAATTATGGGCTGTAACATGTCCCTCAAAATCCATTTGCTCGATTCGCATCTTGACTTTTTCCCTGACAACCTTGGCGAAGTCAGCGATGAACATGGAGAACGATTCCATCAAGATATCGCCGTAATGGAGTCACGTTATTAAGGACGGTGGAGTGTGACCATGCTTGCCGATTATTGTTGGATGCTTCATCGCGATGTACCACATGCCATTCACCGACGAAAATCGACTGCAAAGAAATTCAAGCCTACATAACTGTTATACTTCTTGTACGAATGATGTTGTAATACTGTATGCGTTGTTAAAAAACTTCAATTGCGTATTTCTAGAGATCCCGACCTGATAGAGAAAAACGGTTTGCAGATTTAAAAACAGCGCATTAAAATTGACCAGACAAACATAGAAATGTTAGAGAAAAAAAAAATGTTTTTTTGTTAGCCAGTGTAATCGAAAGATACTACACACAAGGACAGGAAAAGAACACAAAATACTTTCCCTAAAAAAACGTCTTCTCTACAAGAAAGCCAAGCTGACTCACGCAATTCTATCTAACAATGCCCCACCGTAACTACGATCGATGTTTCAAACCAGTAGAAGTACTCTGGAGCCTACTTATGGAACAGCCTTCCACACCACCTAAAATGCCTACCTACACAATATTCATTTAACAAAGTACTTTTCAAACACTTCCTCAACACTGATTACACAGCCCTACACAAAAAAAAGAAATTTTTGGTGCCAAACATTTTACTCTTGATTGTACATAAATGAGGCCTGCTCAATCCAAATATCACATTTACTTGTCTGTAGCAGCTCTAGTTTTTGAGATACAGACATTTTTGTATTTCATTAATACAGGGTGACCCCCCCAAAAAAAACGGGCCCGCGCTCGCACTTTTTGTGCGCGCGCGGACCCGTTTTTTTTTTTGGGGGGTCACCCTGTATTATTGATTACACTTCTAACAGAGAATGGCATCATCTTCAAGAAGAGCATGTTTTCTTTCACCGCATTTATTTTGTTATATTTGTGGAGAGTACACTTTCAAAGAAGAACATAGAAAGCATATTACTGTTTTTGTGAAAAAGGCATACTTTGCTTACTTTAAAGCAAAACTAGGTGACCAGGACAAGTCTTGGGCTCCTCATATTGTTTGCAAAACATGTGTTGAACCCCTGCGACAGTGGACTTGTGGGAAAAGAAAATTTTTAAAATTTGGAATTCCAATGCTTTGGAGAGAGCCCAAGAACCACTATGATGACTGTTATTTCTGTGTTGTGAATATTAAGGGAATTAATTTTTAAAAATCACAAAAAGCGGAAATATCCAGATTTAGATTCTGCTAGGCGACCTGTTCCACACGGAGATGACATACCAATTCCCACTTTCAGTCAGATTTCTGATTCCCTGCTAGAAGATGAGACAGCAGTGGCATGTGGAACGACAAGTGACAGTGATAGTGATTTCGAAGATGATTTTTCAGATGCTCAACGCTTCGACCAGCTTGAACTAAATGATCTAATCCGAGATCTATATCTCTCCAAAGAATCTTCAGAACTTTTGGCTTCAAGATTGAAAGAAAAAAAAATTACTGACTGTTGAAACAAAGGTTACATTTTATCGCAGCAGAGAGCAAGGTTTTATTCCATTCTTTTGTAAAGAAAACAACATTGTGTTTTGTACCAATGTAGGAGCTCTTATTAACAAAATGGGTGTAAGTTATACACCAGATGAGTGGCGACTTTTCATTGACAGCTCTAAAAGAAGTTTGAAGGGTGTTCTCTTACACAATGGTAACAAATATGGCTGAATTCCAATTGCTCATTCTACTACAATGAAGGAGGAGTATGCTACAATAAGCACAGTTCTGGAAAAATTGAAGTATTTAGAAAATAACTGGATAGTTTGTGTAGATCTTAAAATGATGAACTTCTTGCTTGGCCAGCAAATGGGATTCACCAAATATCCATGCTTTATATGTTTGTGGGATAGCAGGGCAAAAGATATGCACTGGACAAAGAAACAGTGGCCGTTGAGGGATGAATTTAAAGTTGGAGAAAAAAATATTGTCAATAAGCCTCTCATTGATTGAAAAAGCGTTCTACTGCCACCATTACATATAAAGCTTGACTTGATGAAGCAGTTTGTTAAGGCACTGAACAAAGATGGTACCTGTTTTAATTACTTATGCAGAAAGTTTCCAGAATTGAGCATAGACAAACTTAAAGCTGGAATTTTTGATGGACCTCAAATTAGAAAGTTAATAAATGATCCAAATTTTATTGATTCCATGAACAAAACAGAGTCCACAGCCTGGTCATCGTTTGTTTTAGTTGTGCAAAACTTTCTGGGTAACTATAAAGCAGACAATTATTCTGAATTAGTTGGAAACATGCTGTCGAGTTTTTGTGAACTTGGATGCAACATGAGCATAAAATTGCACTATCTCCATAACCATTTACATTTATTTCCGGAGAATCTTGGCGACTTTATTGAGGAGCATGGTGAAAGATTTCACCAAGATATAAAAACAATGGAAGAGAGATACCATGGACTTTGGGATGCCCACATGATGGCAGATTACTGTTGGACCCTTAAGCGTGACTGTCCGGGCATATCACATTCCAGGAAGTCCTCGAAAAGATCCTTTTTGCGTGTTGACTAAACAAGTGCTAGTGATAAAGTTTTATTACATTTTTGGTAATATATGCACAGTAATTACATATAATATGAATGCAGACTAAAGTCAAAATGTCACTGATAGCACCTAACTCTAGGATTGTACATAACAATTGCCCTACTAATATGGTCATTCTTAGTTGTCTCAAAAACTAGAGCTGATAGAAAAAATCTGATTACATTTTTGGAATCAGCAACCCAAAATTACCCAAGAACCGCTATAAAATTTAAGGCACCAAAATGTGTGTATTCCAGTGTTATCTACCCACACAGAAACAGCATTTGTCTGTCAACATCTCATCCATAGTTCAACATTTCTTTTCCTCTTCCGCTCGTTTTTTTTTAGAATAATTTGTTTTATATCCATGTAATATTATTATATTATTATATTCTCTTTAAAATATTATTATAAAATGTAATGTATGTGAGAATGTACCCGCATACCACTGTACTTTAGCAGAGGAAGTGGAGGGGAACTGCGGTAAGACGTGGAATCAGATGATACCAGGATAGTGCCAGATAAGAGACTGGTCTTATGAGAAATACCCCCTTCTCTGAAAAGAGCACGGGTGTATCGACAATCAAAGGTAGGGTCAAGCTGTATAAACCTTCAAGTATGATGATAGTGTTTGTTATTGAAGGTCTAAGTGCTATCTCTAAGATCCTCCCTTGAATAATGGTTATTAGTTTTGTATTGACTCTGCTAGGGGATTAATTAGTTAATTAAATATGTAATAGATATATATATAACCAACAGAACCTTAACTCAATTTAAATAATTAAGTAAGACTGATTATATATATATATATATATATATCTATATATATATATATATATATATATATATATATATATATATATATATATATATATATATAGATATATAGATATATATATATATATATATATATATATATATATATATATATACAATTTATTGATCCTAAACCGTTTCTCTTTTCGGTTAGCAAAATGATAAGGAACTCAAATTTTTTTACAAGATAAAATAAATAAACATGGAATGTCCATTTCCACACTAGTTAAATATGATAAAGTTATATTTCCAATATTATTTATTTATTTCACACACACACACATATATATGTATATATATGTATAATTTTAGACTGAGTAATTAGTTGTCGATCTAGTCTACGGTGTGAATTTGTGCTCATGTTGGCATTCTCACCCGGTAATGGGCGATTTAAACGAAACCGTGAAGAAGACAGACGTGTGAGACGTGGGAGACAGCCATCGGTTGTCAGACATCCTGGCGCTGTCTGACACCAGAAGAAAACACCTTTTGAGCACGAAACCGTAAGAAGTGTGAGTAGGGCAACGAATATCTTGGGATGTAACAGCCCATTAGTGGGCGGACCTTGAGTTGTGTCGATTAGGAAGATTTTCTTGACTAAGATGTGATCTTATGTCATCCATACTGAGCATAAGACTCCTGATTTGCTCCCTAGAGGGATGGGTGGAGCTTTCCCTGACATTTTGACGTCGCGGCTATCATGTGGTACAGGGTTGAAGAGGTAGATTTAAACTAGAACAGTGAGAGCGTCGAGTCAGAGTTCAAACGAAGCCAGATCGTCTTCCATGTGCGGTATGCATCCTCGATACGATACACCAGTGAGGTAGAGGATTTGATACGCATATGTTGCGTCTGTGCTAAGAGGACTTACAACATAGAGGTATGCTTGCGTATAAGTACATTTTTATAATACTTTAGATTTAGTAATGTTAGACGTTTCAGGTTTAGAAGTTAAAGCTTTGTAGCGATTGTCTATCTATAGCTTGATAGAAGCTGACTGGCGATTTATGTGTATTTAAGTGTAATTTCACGTATTTCTCATCGCTATTTTCAACTGTGAGACTGTGTTAAATGTGTAAAGTACTAAGTGAATTTATAAGAGGAATTCTAGTGTCGCATTGCGCTGTATACAAGTGTGTACTTATTGCCATTATTATTATTATTTGTGTAGTGTTAAGTAATGGTTATATTGCATTCTTGTGAGCCGTAAGTGTGGTTAATGTTACATCAGTGATTATTGTGAGAGAAAGATTAGCGTACCCTCTAGCTCCGTGAGTACCTTATGCCTATTACATTTAGTACAGAGCTGTAAGAATAGAGTATCTCCTTTTTTTTCTTTAGAGCAGCTAGACCTCTAAGATACTGATAAATTGATGTCATTTAGACCAGTGCGCTGTGTGGAATATTTCATCGTAGATAGAAGTGCTTCATTTAAGTTTTATCTCGCGTGATGATGGAGTTAGTATCTAATATGCGTATGAAGGCATTGTTGTTGATTGAGATATGTTTATTGTTGATTACACATACATACGCAGACTTGCATGAACACACACACACACACATGGTCATTTAAGTGCATGTACTTGCATAATTTCACACATATGTATGTATTATTAAGTAGATGATGTTTGTCCATTAGTATGATGCTAGTTTATTTTGTTTCATTTTATTTCAGAGAGTCCAGCAGTCTGTGCTGGGTTATTATATGGTGTTACCTAAATAGCTTGGTTATACGGTGTTGCTTAGGAATTGCCTTCAAAGTAGACTTGTGGACAACATTGTTTCAGTATGATTCATGTGCTACCTGATAGGGTTTCATTAATAAAAGTGGGACCCCTGTCATCAAGAGTTTTTCTGTGACTGCGGAACGTGTGTGAAAGTAGGTCAGAGAGAGTGACGACAACATTACATACAAATCCTTATTCTTCTTCACACATCGTCTTCGCACCGTCACATATATATATATATTTATATAGTTATCACGTTCGCTGGACTGTGAAGTTAATACTTAGTTTAATCAAGTCCTTCATGAGTCATCACTCAAATTGTTTTTGTTGTTATGGATATTTTATTTCTTATTACTAAGTTGCTGGATAGGCTGACCAGTGGAATTTTGTTTCCACTTATCTCCAAAAGTGCGAAGAATCCAACTATAGCCAGGACCAGGAGTTATTGAATTTACTTGGTTTGAAATTCCCATCAAAACTGTGGGATCTTTGTCTATAATTGTTGTGGTTCCAAGTTTTAGCTGCGGCAACAGGTAAAGCTCCGTTAATATGGTTGTTACTGACACAAACTCACTGATGTGCATTACAATATTGCCTACATAATTCCTCCATTGAACTCAAACTCGACGGCTTCCTTTCCTGTAGATATTCTCGCAGTGGTCTGCTTACAGAAGACAAGACTTTGTCTCGCAATAACAAGTCCTTAAGGCCCTCATAATTCTCTTCAATGCCGGAAAGTTGTATCCATCTATTAAATGTTAGTCGAGTTGCAGCTACAAACTGTGTAAAATCTTTACCAGTTTCAGGAATCATATGTTTGAACTTCATACGATAACCTTCCGCGTCTAACTGATGAAGTTTTAATAATAATATTTTAGCAGCATCATAATTGCGTCTATTCGGCCCGTCCAATTGTCACAGAGCCGTTAAGGATTCACCAGTCATTAAATCCATTAATCTTGTACACCAATGAGACCTATCAAGATTATTTTCTTCACAAACATTTTCATAGCGTTGTAAGAAGGAAGAAATTTCGTCTATTTCTGGCTTAAACACAGGCAAACGAAATTTAACAAACCCGCTATCGTGGTTGCTAGAGGAACCTCTATGTTCAGAGTCATCATTTTGTCTACTCTGATGTTGCACTTTTTGTTCTTCAATACGTAAAGTCGCCATTTTTTCTTCATGTGCAAGTTTTGCTGCTTCAGCAGCTTGTTGTAACCTTTTCTCCTCTACCTGCTGTTCTGCAATCCTTTTGTTCTCTTCTGCAAGTATCTCTGCTTTTCTAAGCTCTCGCTCCTCATACCGTGCATCTCTTTGTCTTTTATTTTCAAGGGCTTCTTGATTTTCTTTGGCATTGAATTCCGCTTTGGCAAAGTCCATTAATTCCTTCGCTTTGTAACCATATTCTTGGCCCATAGTAATAAATTCCTGATACTCCATTATTTACTTCTTCAGTATCTTACTATCAATATTATATATTATGCAATAAATGTATCTCGATTAGTCCGTCATACCAATACACTAACTTTGTGCTTTGCAATATTATCAATGCAAATAGATTCTTAATATTACTAATCAATAACAAAATAGTATAGTGTGACAGATCAACAGTAGTAAAGATACGAGGGAAATGAGAAAGAGAGTAGAAAAAATGTAATGTACAAGAATAGAATTGATGGAACTAAACAAAAATACAAGTACAAGTGATCAAGACAATGTAATAATAGCAGCAAGTAAACGAAAAAGAATGCAAATGGGAAACTAAGGAGAAATAACAAATAGAACAGACTTACTGCTTAAAACAAAACAAAAAACAGGACAGGACCTGTAACAATATATATAAATGTAAACCAGTGATATAAGGTTAGACTAGCATTACGAACAGAATGGTTGTCAACCAAGGAGAAGAAAACAAAACCAGCACACAACAAGAACTGACAAGTAGAAGGACGGAGCAGCACACCTAAACAAATTAGGTCACACTAAACAGGCAGTGAACCACGTCGGTGAGTAAACTCAGGCCGGAAATTTCACTGCTTGAGAAATGTAAGCAAAACCTATAGAAATATCTGCTCAGCGGTCATTTTTACAATGACATGTGTCGCTAACAACAGATTTGTACAAAGACATAGAACAAGAAAACGAATAACACAGATGTAACAAAAAGGCTTACACCACGGCAAAGATACAAGAGTGTATTAACAGGCACTTATCTTATCGTAATCCGATCAGATGCAGGTCCGGAAAAAGGTGTCAACACTGGAAAACGCTGTCCCTCAATACAAGTGAAGCACAGATAAAATGTAAATAGTACACGGTCTCAATCAGATGGGCATCATGAACTGTGTAGATCTTGAAACGTTGTGTTGACTTGGTACAAAATAACTTGACATCGCCGTGGCAGGACTTAAAACTTGAAAGAATCTTATAAACGTTGTGATGTAGACTGGAACACGAAATAAACTTGGAAACTGGTTGGCTTGAAATTGTAATCTTGAACGTTACAGCGAACAATAGGACATTGAAACTGGAACATTGGATATGCGCAGTGGCAAAGTTCGTTATCCAACTGGACCCGCTGGCAATGACTGAGTTCATGAGGTGGTGTGTTTACAATACCACGCTAAACAGAGGTGACGATCGAATATACAGATTAAATGGCAGCTGTAGATTTGCAAAGTACGAAGGTAAACTTGCTTATGTGAATTTGAAAACGATGCCCTGATGAAAGTATCGATCCAAAACCATACAGGCCCACCAAATTATATGGTGTTACGGTGGAATATATTAGAGGATCATGCATGTATACGCGAATGATAGCAGGTGTTCAATCAGGACATTATGGCCAGTACACATAACAAAGCCGGTAGGTGAACAGGTCCACGGGAAAACATGGTTGACATTTAATACATAAAGTCACTTCACAATAGTATCCATCAACACATCAAAAGTACATAGCAATGGATAAGCGTAGTAGATCATCCCTCGTCCGTCAATACGTTTCAAACGTTAGACATCTTTACGTGGCATATAATATAATAATGATGCACTACTCTCATCTCCACTCAATCCTGGCCGTTGTACTAAAGGTTCGGGCAATCCACGAAAACCAAAGTAATGCGGCAGAAGAAATCAGGGCAAACCAAATATTAGTTGCCTCATATCTCAAAGTTACACTTGTAGTAAATTATAATATGAACTTCTAGATAAGTTCGTGAACCATCTTTCACATAACGTGGCGGCCTCATTAAAATCAACAATGCCACAATGGATATATTCATATCACGCTCCATTATCCCGGAGCTCGAAAAATTACATCCCTCTTGGACGCAAACACAAAGACGGAAGCCCAATTAATTTACACACTGAACCCCACGACATGTGACCGAAAACGTCACTAGTTGACCGTCGCTCAACACGGGTGAACGCATCGCTCACCACGGGTGGACGCTTCGTGCAAACCGTAGTTTGACTACAGGCTAACACAATTCCTCACATAAAAATGGAAATGTGCTAGTGTGTAGTAACATGTCACACAATTTATCTGCATCTCAAATCTATCCTTAACAACCGTTATTTCTCCTATTTCTCTCTCCATCTGGACTCGTGTATCGGTAATCTCGTCGATCCGCATCTCTTCCACTACTACGTCTCTTATTTCTCTCTTTATATCGGCTCTGAGATCCGTAATATCTTTGATTTCTACTTCCTCTTCTGTTCTCCTTGTTCTTCAACTTGTTGTATTTTCTATCGATATATCTGCAAAATGCAGCTATCTCTTCCTAGTCCTCCACCACCATTTTTTCGTCCATGGGCCCTTCTATCCTTGTCCCTACGACTACCATTACAATCTTCGTCAGACTCTGACCAGTCTGAGTACCCTGATATGGACGTGTCTAAATCTTGTTCTCTTCTCCTGTTATGTCTATGATCGACTTTGTCTACTTCTCTTGCCCTTCTCTTTCTATTTGGCCTCACCTCTAACTGTGTTGTATTTCTCAACTTTGCCAGACGCCTATTATTATCGGACGAATCGTCTTATGACGTCCAATACCTCTTAGTCCCTTGCTCCATCACTTCCTGTGCCTTTGTATCTTCTGCTGCGGTTTCCTCACCCTCCTGAGTGTCTCCCTGTGAACTGTCTTGTTCTCTCAATCTCTCTTCTCCATCCTGTAATCTTTGCTCATATTCCATCATTGTCATGTCTACATCATTCTCCGAGTTATCCCACTCGGTTCTCAATCTTCGTATGTCCTCCGAAATATCATTATCCTGCAAAGTGTCCTGTGCATCCTGCGTAGTCACTATCCTGTCATCCTCCGACGTATCTCGCCTTTTGTCTTCTTGTTCTTGGTATGTGTTTTGTGGTGTTGGGGTTAACCAACTTGGTATGTGTTTTGTGGGGGTGGGGTTAACCAACTTGGTTTTATCCCGGGTTTTTCATGCATTTCTGCCGTTGTTGCGATTTGCCTACTCAGACCCCCACTTGTATGTTCTCAAAGAAAGCAGTAGTCAGTTTGAGGTTATTTGAATCGCCGTAAAGCTTTTCAACGAAAGGAGCTGGCGTCGGCCATATGCACTTTCTCTGTACCACATATAAGGGGCAACTTTGAAGCAGATGTTCAGCAGTCCATTTTATCAGTGCCACAGTTACACTGATCGGTAGCTCCTATCTTTAGCTTGTTGAATAAATGGTATCTCAATCTGTTGTGGCCAGCGCGGAGTCTGAAGATTACCACTTGTTCTCTTCTGTGGAGCTGGTAGAAAGCATCATTCTGTGTGTGACCTGGTGTTACGGTAATTTTATTGATATCGTGTGCTAGAATTGGCAGTGCTCGTTTTTAGGTCAATAGAATTAATATAAATTGATTTTTATACTTCACGGATTAATGAACGCGAAATACACGGTCAAATTATGACGTGATAGCGTCGATAAGGTCACGCTTTGTGACTTAGATACCGGACCCTTGTTACGTTGTCCGTCAAGCCGTGAAGTCGTGTTTTTACCTCCTTCCAAGGTTAGGCTTTGCTAATAGCCGTATTTATGTAAATTGATACCAGGATTCAGGGTCAGTCCAGATAATATTATATACGAGTGAATTCATAAAGGTTTGTGATTAACCTGCGTCACGGAAGGATATTTGATAATAGTTTGATTATTTTCGTCAAGACTCATGTGCTCATTTCTGGCTGTCTGGATCCCAGCAGCACATGTATACAGCCATGATGTTCTGTTGACATGAATTCAATATGACACGGACGGATAAGAATATATATATGCAAGTAAATTCTAATGAACTGTATGTGAATATTATACCTGTGTGAAATGTCTTCATATGTGAACTTGTCAATAAATAATGGACTCCAATTCGAAGACTTATCCACATCGATACGTTACGGTTGGATTGTCAGATTGACAATGTTGATTATTATTGTAGTTGAAGAACTCTTTCTATAAGAAGGTATACAATATAATAATGAGCTCCGAAAGGGGCGTGGCGTTTGCAGCTCCGAAAGGAACCAATGTCTTCTTGGACATTCATTACACGCTGAGACCATATAACGTTGACCCTCATTTGAATACTTATAAAACGAACGAAGCACGCATTCGCAACTCAACAAATAAAGAACCAGCTCTGAACCAGCAACCCGTAGCGATCCCAGTCAACCGTATCAGCTGGTGGCCAGATGTGGTCGTGGAATTGTAATCTAATTGTCAACATTTTTATAGAATACCAGGTTGAGAAAAAACTCCCTTCGAGCAAAAATGGACACATTTTACGTGTACACCGGTGACGTCACACGCCCTTAACTACAAGATGACAAGTCACAATGGCAGCCGCATTTCAACGACTTTCAAGAAGAATTTTTAAAAAACAACGCTTCAATCAACAGTGCAAACTAAGTTCAACCTTCACTAGCATGCGAGATGAGCTCTTTAAACTGTTGGCGAAACGGGCACTGTACAAATTTATCGAAGCAAAAAGCTAAATAATTGTTTTCACTTTACGGTGTCAAGTCCTCTTTGCTCCGTTCACCGACATGTCTTTGATTTCACTGTTGAATGTTATTTGTAGTATTCATATCTATTATGTTGTATTTTACATATTAGTGGGTGGTTGGCGAGGCGAATCGAAACTGAATTTATGTCTTCTTTTTAGAACGACCAATTCAGTTTCTTTTGATCTGTAGGGCAGTTAAATTTTTTCATTTAGCAAAGAATCCATTGACGATTTTCCGATGGTAAAAATTCGTTTGCATTTGAAAGGATTTGACCTTGTATGTTAGTTGTGATTGCTGTAGATAACTGGTGTATTTTCTTGTACTAAGTTCATTTTTATTCAGTTCTGTAGTAATGTTCGTAATCTATCCCGTCAATTCTGATCTTTCTATCACTTATTTTATAGATTTTTGTATTAACCGTTATGAGTCCATTGTTACGTCACTGATTTTTGAGGACATGTTTCATCTTGACTTAGTTCAATCCTTGTCCTTCTTAGTGTACTTCCGATTTTTTCTTCTCAGTTTATAGATTCATTTAATGTCTGAAATTGTCAGTTTGTGATGTGCTAATGCTCTGTACAGTTCCGTTTATTGTTTGTCTTAGTTATTCATTTCATATATTAATGATATAATAATGTTATAAATTTATTATTAATAGAATAATACAATATTTTGATTAATTTTTACTAAATTATTTGATGACTTAGGTGATGTCATCTAGTTGCAGTAGTAGTCCAATATACTATTGAAGCATATTGTAGATTATGACGAGGGCATAATAGCATAATATATATTGATAAATAACTTTGGTTTATGGTTCACCTTGGATAGGACAAACATATTAGATAATAATTAGTACATTTTCATAGTATTACAGTGTGCACTGGGCACATGGATACGATTAAATAACACAATTATGGAGGGATAATACTCATAATTATTTGAGGATAATATTAGATGCATGATATAAATTCAGCATCATAAATTAATAAGGGTATAATACATTGGTATAATGTAATGAGTGAACCTTATTGATATAATTTATTTTATTATAAAATAATTGTGGAACTTACAACTAATAATGCAATAATGTTATAGCTGTTGATATTGCGTTTTCATACATTGAGTAAGTACAAATAACTACATAGATTCTATTGGTGATTACTATACATTAGTGATTGAATACTTAAAAGTTTAACGTCAAGATGCTTAACTTAGACTATTTTATTAAAAACGGGAAAGATTTTGGTAAAAAAGGAGATGCTCTCGAAGCCTATGCAGTGGCTGAACTTGCAAAATATAAAGAAGGGCCTAGACGAGAAGAAGAAAATGTGTCAAAAGAAAGAAAAGATGAAAAAACAAAATAATAGCCCACAACCGAATACTCTAAATATTTTATTTATGAATGTGATAGCTGTTATATGCATTTAGTTAAGATTTTCACATGAAATGTATGAATATTTTTTTTTTACTTTTCTTTTACTAATTCATTAATTTAATTATTTAGTAATTACTCGACACACATAATTAAGTTTAAACACACATAACTAAATTAATTTATACTTTATCTTTTTCTTTACTTTACTTGTCCTTACTTCTCATGTCTTTTATTATGACACTATTTCTCAGTTTATTTAATTAGATATTAATTAATTAATACCCTACATACTTACTATGATTAATTAGTTTAATTTTAATTAGTTAGAATAATTTTCTTTACATAACACTTCATTATTCACTCACAACAGTCTTTAAGTTCAGTAGATAATTATTTAGCGACAGTTGACACCCCTTTGTTTAATATAATAATGTTATATTACTGATATATTATCGACATGACCACGACACTGTTCTAGACAGAACATCGTAGGCCATATGTCGGGTTTTTGTTAAATTTTTCATATGTTTAGTAAGATAGTTAAAAAAAATTTATCTAATAGATTTTTTTTCCCCCGGCGGGCAGGGAATCGGTACGGTAGTTTTATTGATATCGTCTGCTAGAATTGGCAGTGCGCATTTTTAGGTCAATAGAATTCATATAAATTGATTTTTATAATTCACGGATTAATGAACGCGAAATACACGGCCAAATTATGAGGTGTTAGCGTCGATAAGGTCACGCTTTGTGACTTAGATACCGGACCCTTGTTACGTTGTCCGTCAAGCCGTGAAGTCGTGTTTTTACCTCCTTCCAAGGTTAGGCTTTGCTAATAGCCGTATTTATGTAAATTGATACCAGGACTCAGGGTCAGTCCAGATAATATTATATACGAGTGAATTCATAAAGGTTTGTGATTAACCTGCATTACGGAAGGATATTTGATAATAGTTTGATTATTTTCGTCAAGACTCATGTGCTCATTTCTGGCTGTCTGGATCCCAGCAGCACATGTATACAGCCATGATGTTCTGTTGACATGAATTCAATATGACACGGACGGATAAGAATATATATGCAAGTAAATTCTAATGAACTGTATGTGAATATTATACCTGTGTGAAATGTCTTCGTATGTGAACTTGTCAATAAATAATGGACTCCAATTCGAAGACTTATCCACATCGATACGTTACGGTTGGGTTGTCAGATCGACAATGTTGATTATTATTGTAGTTGAAGAACTCTTCCTATAAGAAGGTATACAATATAATAATGAGCTCCGAAAGGAACCAATGTCTTCTTGGACATTCATTACACGCTGAGACCATATAACGTTGACCCTCATTTGAATATTTATAAAACAAACGAAGCACGCATTCGCAACTCAACAAATAAAGAACCAACTCTGAACCAGCAACCCGTAGCGATCCCAGCCAACCGTATCACCTGGATGTTCTACATTCCATTTGTTTCTGTATTTGATTAGGATAAAACTCTTTGCCTCCTCAAAAGTTATGCTTGCATCAGGCTGAGGTAGATGTGAACCTTCTTTTGCCATTCTGTCAGCCTCTTCATTGCCGGTGATGGTACAATGAGATGGGGTCCATTGAATCAAAACACTTTTGATTCGTTGACAAAGTTTGTGGATCACTATTCTGAGATCATCCAGGTCTGTATTATTTTGTCTTTTCAACGTTGCAATTACTGACTTTACATCAGTAAAGAAAGCAACTTGTCTCTCTGTGCTTTCTTCTGTCATTTTAACCTCTGCTGCAGTTTTCAAGGCCTCTGCCTCTGCTCTGAAGTTGCTGGAAGTGGTTGTCTATGTTCTCCGCTGGGAGTATTTTCCTGTGATGTGCACTTCTTGCTTTGGTCCGGTACTTCCGTTTGTGTGCCGACGTCTCTCCTTGTTTTCTGTTTCCGTACAAACACTAACCATTCGTCTCTGCGTATTCTCCTGTCTCCTGATTGTTGTCCTATCCTGAATGTTCCATGGTCTATTGCTAGGACTTTCATATTCTGTTTTAAACCTTCGTTGGTAAGATTTGTTCTTAGTGTTCCGCCATGATCCTACATATAGCTGGGCTTTTTATTTCTTCTAAATTTGGGTGTTCTTTTTTTCGGACTTCTTGAAATAAAAAAATGAAATTTTCCAACATTTATTGGTCTTTCTCCAAGTAATGTACTAGTTAATAAGTTGGTCACTCATGTCTACCCCTATTATGTACATTTTATAATCCATTAGAAGATTTGGCTGTCAAACATTATATTCTCGACAATTCTCATTCATCTTAGCTCTACCATACGCTTAGTACACCTATGATCATTTACAACGTGAACACAACAAACCAGTTTTATAGTGTTGACGGCACTATGTGCCTAGGAGAATTATTTGTCGATGACAACTAAACACCGTTAGCGGGCATAATTTATTGCATGAAGAAATACTCGTTTCAACAAATACAGACTGCACAAGTAAGCAATCTAGTGTGTTAATTTATTGCTTTAATAAAGTACAAGAATCTTTAAAAACAAAATCACAAAAGAGAGGAACACTATTATGAGAATCTAATATTACTTACTACGATTTGGTATATCTTAAAAAGTAATGTTGCTTCATTTCGCATTAAAATATGCATAACACTTAAATATTATAATTGCCTACATCTTTGTTGTTTCCCTTGCAAGACAATTACCTCCCTTACTTTTATTATGCCACATGGTTCACAGGATTCAGACTTTCATTCCAGTCTCTAAACACATCACTGACCCACATAGAGATATGTCTAAAATTAGTTCTATGATATTATATTAAATAACATCTTCTGTCATTATGATTAATAAGCTGAATTACAATTAAATCTAGAGTGTTGAAGAACTACTTGTCAACATCCCATCTTACTAGTACTATATATTCAGACAATTTAATATTTTAAGTAACACTTCACACTTAAGCAGAAAGTTTTTTGAACCTACTGGTTCTGTCAGAGCTTCTACAAGTCTTGCAGAAATTATGTGAGGACAGCAAACCATAAGTCAGAAGAGTTCAGGACCACCACTGGTGTAAGACAAGGTGATATCCTATCACCTTACCTCTTCATACTCCTTATGGACGATGTCATCAAGGCATGTAAGGAGAGAACAAGAAAGTATTCAGTGGGGTACTGGAAGATGAGACAGGTCTATATTTCGGAGCTGGCATTTGCTGATGATGTTGCCCTGATTGCTAAATCAGAGGCACATCTCCAATCCAACCTGCAAGTCTGGAAGGAAGAGCTGGAGAAGAGAGGGATGGTCATAAGCAGCTCTAAAACAAAATCCATGGTGATATCACGAGAAGAAAGAAAACATCAGATTAAGTTGGGAGAACAGGTCCTGGAGCAGGTCGACCACTTTAAATATCTCGGAGCTATTATAGACCGAAAGGGAGGCATCAAAGAAGAGTTGGCCACTCGAAAAGCAGCGGCTGGGAGACTTTTTCAGGCCATAAATCGTGGATTCCTCAGCAAGAAAGAGGTTGGTAAGAAAACGAAGATGGCTGTATACCGCTCCACCTATGTCCCAGTCTTGACATATGGTTGCGAGTCGTGGGCAATGACTACAACCCACAAAAGCCAGATCCAAACCTCAGAAATGAGGTATCTGAGGAAAGTGGTTGAAGTAACAAGAAGAGACATGGTCCGCAACCAGACGATCCGTCAAGGCCTAAAATCCCATCCGCTGCAGACCCAAATAGAACAGTCCCAACTAAGATGGTTTGGCCATGTCTGCAAAATGGGAGAAGATCGGCTACCACGACAAGCATGGGAAACAAAGAGCCAGGGATCCAGACCTCCAGGACGACCCAGAGTCCGCTGGGAGGACAACATTAGACAATCTTTGAAGGACCGAGGACTAGAATGGAACCAGGCCAGGAAGAAGACAGCTGATAGAATGGTCTGGCGCTCTCTCTTCCAAACCTCTACACCTCACGGTAGAAGGGGAACGACTAAGTAAGTAAGTAAGGTTCTGTCAGAGACTTGATTGGAAACTGATTAATACAACTGGACACAATAATCCAAATATATATACAATGTTTGCGATGACAATATATTTAAGTCTTCACACCAGTTCAAAACGTCACGAAAAGTAAAAATATGAAATCTAAAATAAGGGAAATGGGTGAGAAATGGTGAATGTAATAATGACTGTTGTAAGGCACTATTGTAGCGGAAGGTAACCCAAGAGCTGTAAAGATCTACTTAAGAAACACTGAGCTCTCTAAAGATCTACCTAGATAAAATCATGTCTGTTTTCAGGTTTCCGAATATTTTTCATTTAGAAAGCGAACAGCCTGGATGTAAATTTTATCTCTACCAGATAATCTGTTTTCTACAGTCCCATCAAAAGAATGGTAGAACATTCAAACTAAATGATATTTTACCAAAATGTCAACTTGACTTTATAGAAAAGATCACGTTCCTTTCTCACACAGTTTATAATTTTAGTGAATGTTTGCAACCGACCTATTTTGAGTTTTCAGTAGAAAAAAGATGAGGGGGTGGGGAAAATAGCTTTAATCCTGAGGATACTACACTTTTAAATGTCAGTGACAGAGAACTGAAGAAAGTAATATGAACTTACTGGTACTGTCAGAGTTCAACTAAGAAACTAGTTAGTACAACAGAACACAATAATACAAATCTGTGTACTGGTACTGTCAGAAAATAGCTAAGAAACCAGTTAGTACAACTGAACACAATAATACAAATCTATAAATTAATATGAGACAAATATGTTGTTTTTCTGTTGTCTAGTGTTCTACTTCTTTATTTCCTACGAGTGCCTGGTAACATACCTTTATGTTTGTCTCATATTAATTTACTGTTTACAGGCCTCGGGTTTCCCTTCCTTATGTGTTATAAATGTTAATACAAATCTATGTACTGGTACTGTCAGAAACTAGCTAAGAAACTAGTTAGTACAACTGAACACAATAATACAAACCTATGTACTGGTACTGTCAGAGACTAACTAAGAAACTAGTTAGTACAACTGAACACAATAATACAAATCTATGTACTGGTATTGTCAGAGATTAATTAAGAAACTAATTAGTACAACTGAACACAATAATACAAATCTATGTACTGGTATTGTCAGAGATTAATTAAGAAACTAATTAGTACAACTGAACACAATAATACAAATCTGTGTATTGGTACTATCAGAGACTAACTAAAAAACTAGTTAGTACAACTGAACACTTACTTACTTAGTTGTTCCCCTTCTACCGTGAGGTGTAGAGGTTTGGAAGAGAGAGCTCCAGACTATCCTATCGGCTGTCTTCCTCCTGGCCTGGTTCCATTCTAGTCCTCGGTCCTTCAAAGATTGTCTAATGTTGTCCTCCCAGCGGACTCTGGGTCGTCCTGGGGGTCTGGATCCCTGGCTCTTTGTTTCCTATGCTTGTCGTGGTAGCCGATTTTCTTCCATTCTGCAGACATGGCCAAACCATCTTAGTTGTAACTGTTCTACTTGGGTCTGCACGGAGTGGGATTTGAGGCCTTGACGTATCGTCTGGTTGCGGACCATGTCTCTTCTAGATACTTCAACCACCTTCCTTACATATCTCATTTCTGAGGTTTGGATCTGGCTTTTGTGGGTTGTAGTCTTTGCCCATGACTCGCATCCATACGTCAAGACTGGGACATAGGTGGAGCGGTATACAGCCATCTTCGTTTTCTTACCAACCTCGCTCTTGCTGAGGAATCCTCGTTTTATGGCCTGAAAAAGTCTCCCAGCCTGCTGCTTTTCGAGTGGCCAACTCTTCTTTGATGCCTCCCTTTCGGTCTATAATAGCTCCGAGATATTTAAAGTGGTTGACCTGCTCCAGGAGCTGTTCTCCCAGCTTAATCTGATGTCTTCTTTCTTCTCGTGATATCACCATGGATTTTGTTTTAGAGCTGCTTATGACCATCCCTCTCTTCTCCAGCTCTTCCTTCCAGACTTGCAGGTTGGATTGGAGATGAACCTCTGATTTAGCAATCAGGGCAACATCATCAGCAAATTCCAGCTCTGAAATACATACCTGTCTCATCTTCAAGTACCCCACTGAATACTTTCTTGTTCGCTCCTTACATGCCTTGATAACATCGTCCATGAGGAGTATGAAAAGATAAGGTGACAGGATATCACCTTGTCTTACACCAGTGGTGGTCCCATGAACTAAATACACCATACCTTTACACCCCTCCCCGTTTTATTATTTATGTCTGTTGTTTGCCATTCTTTTGTTTGGGTTTTTTTTAACTTCTTTTTTGTTCTTGTTTAGTTTTTTTTATTTGATCTCATGCAATTAGTGGCAAAATTTGGTACATTTTGCTCTATTTGCCCTAGATTATACCAGTATTTGACACATGAGATTATGATGATGCCACCTTTCCACGTAATCGGCAAATTATTCACATTATTTGGAAATGAACACAATACAGCCCAAAGATGCAGCAATAAGAGAATGCAGTCAGCGACTCCATAAGCTTGACAAGCTTTGGGTCAGGGTCAGCGAACCAGAGCTGACCATGGTCACCCTAATCCACCTCCACGAGGTGGTTTCATGGAAACATGGCTGATCATCACAGCAGTTGGCTGAGAGGAGTTAGGGATCGAAGAGGGAAGGCCATAACCTGGTCCAAAAATTATGCCAGTGCTGAAGTCTGATGAGTCGGCCGAAAGGTGGCAGATATCGCAGCTACGGTGTAAACAGACACATAACGCAACCAACCGTCCCTTCAGGAACACTCACGACGCCGCCCACCACACTAAACGAGGGAAGAAGAGAGACAGAAAACAATACATCGTTTTACAATACCCCACACTTATATTGCAACAGAGGTTGAACGGAACATTTCTCATCATCAAATTAAAAAAAATAATAATAAAATATGAGCCATACAGTGGGTGCTAAATATGGAGCTTTTCCTAGAGACAAACAGTCAGCAACCCAAATTCGTTTCGGCTTTTTCTATGCTGCTTTATAAACCTCCTTAATAATGGACCTATTTCCATCATCGATAGCTGAATTTAACTATCTGAATTAATTGCTTACGGATCCCCATCTGGTTCATGCTGTTATAAGATTTCTATTTTACTACTCAGAATAGGGTAGTCCAGCCACTATGAGTCCCAAACCTATCCGATAGTGGCCTTGTTTTCTTGACGTATATGGAATGGTGCAATGTTAATATTCTTGCTCTCTCATACCCCGGCTAAGACAGATTCACCACTCAGCCCCTGTATCAGGCGGGGGAGAAGTTTAAGATCCATCTTTGAATTACTTAATGATGCTTTCCTGGTATAGACTGAATATATCAGGTAATACAAAATATCCATTCTTCAGTCCATGCTTTATTGGATAAAAACCAGTAAGTTTGTACTCCACTCTTACATCCGCTTCTTGCTTCATAGAGAAACATATGTGAGTTGTCAATATCTTTGGTGTTCTAGCATCCTGTCAGATCAGTTGATCTTTCACGTTGAGAGAAGCCTAAGATAAAACTATGATGTTCGTAGTTGAATACAAAGGTCAGATTGAGCTGGTACGACGTCATTGAACTTTGGACTTGACTTACTGTGTGTGTTTTAACAATCGCCTGTTTTACCGTGTTAATGTAGCTGGTTTTGTAGAAGTCACCTTGTACCGAAAGAAGAAGAAGGCAAGCTATATGGACAGAGAGAGCCGCTAGTATATAAATGCGCTGTGATGTCGTGACTCGTCTTCGGCACTGGGCTGGTTCCATTCTAGTCCCTCGGTCCTCCTCAAAGTTTCGTCGTTCTATAATCGGTTGTCCTTCTCAGGGACTTTTTGGCTGGTCGTCCTGGGGGTACTGGTGTGTTGCGGTCTGTGTACTCTTTTGTGTTTGCTCTGATGGCTTGTTCGCGTTGTTTCAGTAGCGATTTTTTATTCCCATTCTGCGCAGCGATAGGCGTCACAGTGGAAACCGAGAGGTCGACGCTGGCGACTGATCGTAGAGACGACGCAACGTTGAGGTCTGCCGGTCGCGTGGGATTTTAGGCCTTTGGGGGGGGAAAGGAATTTCCTGATATATCTTTCATGTGTGTGTTGGCCAGATGCCGGACCATGTTGTATCTTTGTATTCAACATGTTTAGTTGTACTTCGGCACTGACCAGCCCTTCGCTGATAGAATGACTTGTTCAAGCCTCTCTGAGTCTATCTCTTCTAGAGGCGCTATGGGCAAGTCTATGTGCTCTTTATGTGTGAGGTGAGATGTTTGAGTGTATTGCCTTCTCAGAATGACTTGTTTCCGCGCATCATCACGTCAAGGACTGATTACATATGTGGAGCAGCGGTAGATGTGAGAGCGTGTCTTTCTCTCGTTTTTCTTCACACAAGTGAACTAGAAGTCTTCACGGCTGAGGAATTCCTATGTATCGCATGAGAGTTTTTATTGGCCTTCGCGAGTAATGGTCTCCAGCTGGGTAGCTTTTTTCGAGGTGGTCCTCCAATATGAGCATTGTTTTTTATCTGATGGGCTCACTGTCCCTCGCTATGACCTGTGTCTATAAGGTCTAGTAATCGCACTCGATATCGCGTGAAAGCATGTGTGGTCCATGATCACGCCGCACGCACTAGAAGGACTGGTTCACGCATCTCTGCTTTAAGTCTGAAGTCTTTCGTTCTGTTCGTGATATTCACTCTTGATTTTGTTTTAGAGACATGCTTATGAGATCCCATCCCTCTCTTCTCCTGCATGTCTTCCTCCAGCACTTGCAGGATGGATTGTGAGATGAAACTCTCCGATTTAGCAATTCAGTGGCAACATACAGTCAGACAATTCCAGCTCCAAAATACAATACCTGTCTCATTTCAAGTACCCACTGAATACTTTCTTGTTCGCTCCTTACATGCCTCGATAAACATGTCCATGAGCGAGTTATGAATGATATAAGGTGACAGGATATCCCTTTGTCTTACACCCAGTGCGGTGGTCTGTGAAATCCTCTGACTGATGATTTGCTGTCCTCACTAATTATGCAAGACTTGAGAAGCTCTGTATGGCATGTATCAGAGGTGCTGGATGTTCTCCTTGCCAAAAACAGTCCCAAAGTTTCTCCAGTGTGGGACCCTGTTCCATACGCCTTTTCCAGATCAATGAAACAAAGATGGGATTCTCACTCGTTATGTATCAAGGGCCTGTTCACTCAACTCAGCTTTCTGATAGTGTGAAGTATTAGGTCTTGTAGGTAACTTTCGTTTTGCTTCTGGAATCCGCACTGGACCTCATCCAATTGTAGCTCAGCTAGGCGTCGGCAAGTCTCTGCCTCTAGGATTCTAGAGTAGATATTACCCGGACACTGAGAAAGGGAATATGCCCTACTGTGTTTCCACACTGTCGATAGTCACCTTTTTAAAATTGGTTTTATGATGGCAATCTCCAATGCTTAGGTATGTTTTGTTGCACCCACGCTCCCTGTAGGACGCTTAAGAGTTAATTGGTGCATGATGCTCCCATGTACTTAACCATTTCTGGTGTTATACCATCATGCCCTGTGCTTTCGCCCAATCTTGATTTTCCCAGTGCTGCCTTTCAGTTCTTCCATCTTTATGTATCTTCATCACCAGTTGGTTTATTCTTTCTGTGCCTTGTGGTTAATCCCATTTTCTGGGGATTTTTGCTTTGACCTTGTCACCATCAAGGACTTCGGAGAAATAAAACTTCTTTCCATCTTTCCATTTAGTCGCTTTCTTCGATACAACTGAACACAATAATACAATCGGTGTACTGGTTACTGTCAGAGACACTGCTGCGTCCGTAGATTTTCGTATAGGAGAATTAAGGGACTAGGAAATTTGGTCCCCTTCTGAATAAGGTTTGAATATAGGTGATAGATATCAGTGACTTAGTGTAAGTAATAGAAGTTTCTACACACGTGAGATTGATAGATTTTGATATAGTCGAAGCTGTTCTGAAAGCGAAAAGAATTCCTTCTCCTGCTCTCAGGCGATCACTATCTTTACATACGTTGTTACAGCGTCAGACAAGACTACTCACCAATATATTAGTACGTATTATTTCTATTCACTCTCTACAGGGCTCGCACATCATTACACGTTGGACGTACAGGGGTAAACACACAGACGTGGGAACAAACCTATTATCAATGAAACGTTTAATAGTATTAATATCAGATCGATCGATGATAACCAAAACGATCGTTTAAGTGGATTGGGATACGGAGTTTGGTAATATCAGGATAAAATCGGCTCACAACATCAAAGAAAGAGTATACACTTCAAGGAAAATATCCTTTATTACCAAATGTGTCATATAAATACATCAATGTTATGGTTGCTCAAAAGATGTTAGCACCTGTCTAGTGAGTCGTGTTAAACTTACTAGGTTATAGGCCCAAGCGCATCACAGGTTAAGAACGACTCTCCAGAGTGAAGGACGCAACGAGAGTCACAGTTATCATAGGGTTAGACGTCCTCAAGTAGTTTTTCTTTGTCTGTTATCTCGTTAACATTCTATAGGCTATTGAGCTTTTAGAATAAAGATAAATCTGAATTACACATAAGTCACACTTCACCTCATACGAACTCTAGCCCTATACGCAACTAAATTATGGGCAGATCTTGAAAAGATACAAAACAATATAGGGACAGCTAACCTAGGGAACCTAACAAACTCAGCTGTGCGGACATTTGATGATTAAACCCTGCGTGTGAACTCATATCATTATAGCTCACGATACAACTGAGAGTCATACTACTACTGTATGAGACGCCTGGGATCGCTGCCTCTTAGGGAGTAATACGACTATTGATTGACGGAAGCTAGGGTTCTATGGGTGGGCGTGTGGGGATAATATGCAGATTTTTTTTGGAATGGCGGCGGCCCAGTTATCCAGAAGCAACCTGGGAAATTAGTAAGGTCGCGAAAATCAGGGAAGGATCACACATCGAACGTCCCAAGGAGTATACTATGGCGTTTGTGACAGATTTGCTTTTCGTGGGGACATTATGGGAGCGTGGTTAGGATAAAAGTTACATATGGTGGAACATATGATTATTCCTAGGCGCGGGAGTTTGCTCGTAGAACAGTGTCACCCATATGTGGCGATAGTGGTGGTGGAGGTAAAGGGCGGATTTTTATTTGATGGTTTGGCGCTCGGGCAGGGGCGGCTCAGAATAGGATTGTGGACACTGGATAGGGTGGGCACTATACATATGTTGGTCCACGTGACACATATTAGTATATATATATATTGTCGGGAAATGATTGTTAATTCTTGAAGTATTTTCGCCTCCACCAGGCAGAAAAATTACGTAGAGGTTTCTAGAAGAAAATATTGAAGATCTGGCTCCAATGGTCCAGTATATTTATTCATTACAGTCTTTGAAAACACCGTTATGGGCGATATTTGTATTTCTGGCTAACTTTCGGGGTTGCACAATGCACTGTTCTTAGAGAGACCCAGTGTACTTGAAGAAACCCTCACGTGGGTCAAATTAAGGACTTGGTCTATTTTTCTTCACCAATGTATGGATTAACTGACTTACTAGGTGCTGGTTTAGTTAGGGTCACCCCAAAATTTACTAGGTCAAAGAAGTGTGGAGGAAAAAAAACACACTATAATATTTATAAACAGAATCTGCGCTACTGGTGTATAACTTCGGCGTACTGGCATTTAAAAACTTGGGGCAAGCAGAGAGTTTAGCTTTGCTTAATATCATTGTGAAAACTTCCCGTGACGTAAGTTACATAGTTGTAAAAAGTCTAAGCGCACAATCCTCATTGAAATGTCATCTGGGCTGAGGAACCACGCTGGCGTATCCCCGTCACCATGAGCTTTGCATTGAGGCTCGATTCTAGAGTTTATATTTAACGTCGCAAGTTAGGAACAAAATACACTCGCGACTTGAGGCTCGATTCTGAGTTATTAGCACTCGATTAAAATAATAAATATCATAAATAGCTACAATTGCCGTTATAATCTAGAAATTTTAATTTTATTTTTTCTGCTTTCCACTGAATGCTTCCCTAGAAAATATAATAGCCTACCACTTTATTTCTCTTCTGCGCTAAAGAAATAGATTAAAATGAATTAAGCGATTAAACACTTTAACACTCACAAAATCTATATATCTATCATATTAATTACCTCAACCACAGAATTACAGGTAGTCGCACAACTTAAGAATAAAAATGCTGAAAATATTTCTGGAAGTCTAGAAGTTCGACAAATTGCCGAAACAAACTGAGATCTTCGCTAACAGCTATTCTGTTTACGAGCAACCTATCTACTGTGAGTCTATGAGCGAGAATGAAATTAAAGTTTCAAACTTGGGCCAATATCTTAAAAATCTTGAACAAATGGAGCCCAGTACGACAGGATCCAAATCTTATTTTCGCCCAAGCGAATTAGTCCCCCTTGTCCGTTTATAACACACCATCGTCCGCTATTTGATCGCAGTGATAACGTAACAGACCAGTCATGTCCATCAGCGGTGGACTCAGAGTCGATGGGCTTTGCATGAAGTTGCAAATCTCAGAAACCAACTTCCAGCCGTCTGCAGTGCGGAGTGGATTATTTTTATTTTCACGCTTAAGCCGGGTTTTTTCCTGACGAAAAACCTCATGCGTTTACTGAAATGCAGACTCTCTGTCTACTTTCCATGTCCCTCGGGTGAATTTTCACGCCCCAGGCCAGAGACCCTCAGACGATGTCTAGCGAATGCTGTAAAAAAATTTTACCACCTGCACAAAGGCCTAAATTTAATACACATCCGACCAAGCGCGACTGACATGTAGCAATGCCACCAGGTTGCGTTGTCTCAGTCTTCTAGGAGAAAGGAATCTACAGGGTAAAGTTTGCGAATCGATGTGAGAAAATAATATTCGCAAAAAAAAACGAATGGATGAAAGAATATACAGGCAAAAAATGAAATATACAGAGATCAAATAAAAGAGAGAAAGAGATCGGGGTGCAAGGAATAGGATCGATGTTGTTAGGAAATTAAATGAATGATTAACCCTACGTGACAAGGCTATGAAACAGAAACTTGTTAGTTACAACTGAACACAAATAATACAAATCTCTATACTTTACGTGCGTATTTAGTTTTGTTGGACCTCGTGTTAATTGTGTGCTTTTCATTAATTATCTTTTTCTGTCCTTTGTGTTTTTATTATTTTTATTTTCAGCTTTATTTTCCCACTCTTTTTTTGCCGTCAGTTGCTTTGTACTCATTATCCCATTATCCTTCAATTCATGAAGGGTGCATAGACCTACTCAAAATGTGTGTCAGTGTTACGGTGGTTTTTTCTTTTATGGACCTTTCCACTGATGTTTCAGGGATGTCGGGCTACAACATGTGGCCTAGTATTTCTTGGTACCGCGGAATATAATGTGGGCCGTTTCTTTGGACGCTATGATGTGATCTGGTTTATGAATATGACCGGTAACAAAGCATGAATGGGGTGAAAGACATGAAGACCAAGTTTGCACGGAAAATACCATGTATCTCGGTTGGAAAGTGTTTGTTAGATAGACAAATATTTGTCATGACGAGATGTTTACAGACTGGTTATTTACATACCTTTCTTCATCTCAGCAATCGGTAGGTATGGAAAATGTACATAGCATAATACAATTCACCAAAGCGTAGACGATGCACTAACCGTTACCACATCAAGGATAACGGTATTGGTAGTATACAGGGTTTCTGAGACATATTCCCATAACAAAAATACTAACACCCCCCCACCACCCACAACCCCACCTATTT